>JAACNH010005556.1:0-19899 GCA_019447015.1 Hymenochirus boettgeri
TAGCTAAACACTGATTATAACTGATGACATAGCTAAACACTGATTATAACTGATGACATAGCTAAACACTGATTATAACTGATGACATAGCTAAACACTGATTATAACTGGTGACAAAGCTAAACACTGATTATAACTGATGACATAGCTAAACACTGATTATAACTGATGACATAGCTAAACACTGATTATAACTGATGACCTAGCTAAACACTGATTGTAACTAATGACATAGCTAAACACTGATTATAACTGGTGACAAAGCTAAACACTGATTATAACTGATGACATAGCTAAACACTGATTATAACTGATGACATAGCTAAACACTGATTATACCTGATGACCTAGCTAGGCACTGATTAATAAGTTATGAATTTACAGGATGTTTATTATTACATATTATTACATATTATTTCATCAATGATAATTCTGCACATCTATATCAGATACAATAAAACCCATTACAAGGTTTTGATCATAGAAGATCTCCCAAGCTTTTGCCTTTATGCGAAGGGAATTCTGGCTATCGCTAAACTATTTCTAAATGAAGGAAACATGTTTCCCGGATCCTTAATTCCTGTTCTGCTGAAGTGGAAGTTGCTTGTGGCCACAGTAATGAGATCAATGAAAATAAACCAGAGCACAGATATGAACCACACAGACAGGAAAGCCTCGTCCTAATGAATGAATATTCAACACTAGATAGAGCCATTGCATTTCCTCTGGCCATCGATCCAATTACACAATCCAGGAAGGGGCCCTGAAGTGGCTTGTGCTAGAATTGCAGAAGGGGGAATGCAGTCACCATTTTTTCCCCCATTAATATTGCGGAATATTCGAAAAATACTTCCTGATACAGAAACGCTCTTCATTATTATGTTACGACCACAAAGTAGCAACCAGGTTTATTTTTCTTTTTTTACAGAACATTTTGCACTTGGGAACATATAGTTATAGTACATTACTATCCTGCAAGGGGGATCTAATGAGCATTTCCTATCTCTGATTATTCATTTGGTACAGACAGTTCTCTTTCCAGCTAGGTCATTTAGTGTTAGTTTAAAGGGAATTCCACCCCCCAATAAAGAAATGATACACAGATAAACCACTCCCCCCAAACCCCATAACTACAAAGCTTAGAAAGCTGATGTAGGGATAACCTGCTATGCAACAAAATGTTCTCCTTCCCTTTACCCCTGAAAAGGTTTCTGCCTCCTCTCCAGGCTCTTTTACAAGCTTGCACATGCTCAGAAGTGTCAGCTAGGGGAATAGCTTCAGTCATTTGCTGTGATATCATCTATTACACCCTTGGCTGGCAGTTGGCAGTTCTGGAAGAACCAGAAAACAGTACAAGGGGTAACAGGACACCGGGCAGCATTTCAGGTTAGACTTACATCTCTCATCTTTCTAACTATTTTAGTTTTGGGGTTTGTGAGGTGATTCACCTATATATCATTTTTTATTTAAATACTACAATAATACTACAATAATAGCTCCTCCCAAATGATTATTTAAAGGTGTTGTGGGGTGATTTTCCTATATACAGATTTTCATTTCGAGGGTGCCAACGTTGGAACATTAAATTTCAAACACACAGCAGGATAACTGTAGAGATGTTGCTCTGCCACCCCTTTGGGCCCAGGGCCTAACCAACGAGAAGACACTCTAAAAGAAGTTCTTCCCATTGGATAGATTTTAATTTGTGGAAATTGCCATTAATTTCCCTCCCAGACCCCCCACCCAATAGAGATCTGTATTCCGCTGTGATATTACTGATCTATTATGCTGATGAATGCGTCCAGCCGGTCTCTTTACATTGCAGCTGTGTGTCCACTGCCTGCTATAATGCAAACCTCTCCCTTTCTCTCAAAGCCTCTGTTGTTATCTGAATTCTAATGCTTCTTCCTATGAGAGGAAGTACTTTTTTTCGGAAGCATCCGGTCTATCGCAAAGCACAGGAAGAGTCCAACAGAAAAAAATAAATAAAAGTTTAAAAAGTTCCTTCTTGGTAGAGGATGTGCAGCCATGTAGCATGTGTCTTTGGGTATTGGGTCCTTCTATGGACATTGTATCCAGCTTTATAGAGGGATGTTGTTGGGTTACTTTATGATTTTAAAGACTGTTGATTAAATGTTGAATCTCTTAACGCTATGTAATTTCTAAACAAAGATTCACAGAAAACATTACAGTACGGTAATCCCTGCAGTAACCGCCTCCTCTTGTAGCTCATTGATCTCTGACATGCTCAGTGCGATTCAACCAGAAGGAGAGAGAGTTTGTAATGTTTATATAGGCGGGGGAAATGTGTGCTATGGTTTATCTCCCTAGAGGGTTTGTTCTGTTATCACTTCCCAATGTATTTTATTACTGCCAAATCTACTGTTAGTTATACATGAATGTTTATGGTATTCTTGAATGTAAATTGAATATAATTGTTTTATTTTTGGCAGGTCCAGTTGGGAATTGCCCGATCTCGATGCTGGCAAAATACCAGCCATTAGCGATTCTGACGGCGTCAACTACCCATGGTACGGCAACACCACAGAGACCTGCACTGTTACCGGCCCCACCAAACGTGACAGTAAATTCACCGTCAGTATGAATGACAACTTCTACCCAAGTGTGACGTGGGCGGTGCCGATCAGCGAGGGCAATGTGCCAAAATTGACGGGTATCCACAGGAATCAACGTTTTACTACCTGGCTGGTGGCTATAAACATGGCCACCGATGACATCATTATCCTGCACACCATCAAATGGAGAATGAGACTAGAAATTGAGGTGAACCCCAACGTGCCACAGGGGCAACGAGCAAAATTAAAAGAGCCAATAGGTCAAGAGCAACCACAAGTGCTCACCAAAAACGAACCCATTCCGCCGAGCGCACTGGTGAAACCCAATGCAAACGATGCCCAGGTGCTAATGTGGAGGCCCAAGAATGGCCAAGGCGAAGTGGTCATCCCACCAAGACGACGCCAATAGGTCGAGAGAGAAGAAAAAAAGCTGCTAATAGATGAGAGAAAACCAAATAGTATTTTTATTAAGCTCGGGTATCACTGTGTTTTTTAATAACTGGAAGGGAAGAAGTCTTCTCTAGTTAGTAGGATTGCTGACCATCCAGAGATGAGAAGGTCTATGAGAAAGTATCTGCTGGCCAACAGAGGAATCATGGAATGGCCAAAGTGTCCTTCTTCATCTCAGTTTTAAAGATACCTGAAGAAGTCAATTCAAGGTGAACTGGTTGAGAAGAGGTACTTGTTAACAAACACCTATAGACCACATGACTCTTTTTTTTATGCTATTTAATTCGACGGCTTCTTCTGTTGCAAGGAAGGAAGCCACAAGGCTGACCATGATAGACTTTCGGGAATTTTCAGAATGCCGTACTGCCTTCTGTTGGCCATACCGCCTTCTGTTGGCCATACCACCTTCCGTTAGCCGTACCGCCTTCCGTTGGCTGTACCGCCTTCCGTTGGCCATACAGCCTTCCGTTGGCCGTACCACCTTCCGTTGGCCGTACCGCCTTCCGTTGGCCGTACCGCCTTCCGTTGGCCGTACCGCCTTCCGTTGGCCATACCACCTTCCGTTGCAATGTGCTTTGCGGAATTTGCCAAAACGAACTCTTGTCTCCTTGGCCTGATCATTTTAATTGTGTTTGTATTGTTTTTAAAATTTCCTTTCCAATGGGAGAGATGCTGGAATTTGTCAAACCTCTTTATTGCGTTGATTGTTTTTAGTCTCAGGGGTATGGTAGCCCAGAAACGTGGCTACTGAGCATATCTGATGACGTTGCAGGGCAATGTTTTATTTCACATTGTAAAATAACATTTAAAAAAAATGGTACTGGCGAAAAGAGGAACTGATCTCGCCTGAAGACTTGCAGAAGATCTCATTAAATGGACATTAAGGGGAAATAAGGCTTAAATATAAACAAGACTCAAAGGGCAAGTCTACCGCTAAAATGAATGCATATAGGTTAATCACCTAGGGGGAGGAGACTATTAAGCTGCATAACGGTCCTAACGGTTCTGGTCCTGTTGGAATGAAACACCCATTTAGGAATATATTTAGCTACAGGTGACAGGATGGTCCAAAAATAAATAATGCACAGTCTCATCTTCCTATGCCAATCAGTGCAGCCTTTTATCAAGTCCCCTGTGTTAGATGCTAGAGTTTCATTGATTTTTAAAGGACCAGTGATAACAAAAAATAGAAAAAGTCAAATATTTATCTTTGGATTTTCAGGATTATTTTTGATTGCACTGAATTGTATAAGGAGATATAGATTCCACGGACTCCCAATGCCTTATAAACGGCAATGAATGGATTTTTTTACAATGAAATAATGAATTTTTATTTGACGTCAATGCGAATATTATGTGTCACAGTACGTAAGGCATTTACCACTGAGTTTACAGTGAGTTGGTGCAGATGTGCAGTGTCTATTGACAACAGGCAGCGAGGACATGGAGAGAAAAATGGATTCCAAACTGGAGACCTCTTTACATTAGATAACTACCATTACTAACCCAAAGATGAGCTCACTAGTCTAGCCCCGCCCTGACCCTCCTTCTGTCTTTGTCTTGGCCAATGGGAAGAGGTGCCTCTTGCAAAGCACATCACAAGCCAAGCCCCAGACACGAGCAGAGGGAGGGTCTAAACCAGTAAGTGTAACTTTAGGTAAGTAATGTACCCTCGGGGTGGTACTAGTGTTTTAGGTCTTTACTGTGGTTATGTTAAAAAAGAAGGGGTGGTTTGGGAAGTGTAATTGTATTAGTTAAACTCATTTGATTTATTTGGAACACGTGTAATCTAGGGTTCCTTTAAAACACCTGTAACATCAGTGTAATGAATGTGGTGCAGGCTGTATCTGTTTCACTGTAGCCTTACAGCATTGCCTTAAAGTACTGGTACTTGCAGTCTTGCAGTGTGGAGATTTCATAGCTCTTTAGTTCAGTTAATGAAATCTTTTAGAAAGAACAACCCCTTTAAAATATGATAAGATATCCAACCTTCAGGATGTTGCCTGAAATCATCAGCTTATACCTGCTCTGCTCCTGGATGCCTTGTGGAAATGAAGGAATAGTGTGTTTTCACAGCTATATATGTTCATATATAAAGAAATTTAGGGAGCTGGTTATGAGCTTGAGCCTGCTCAGAGGATGAATAGCATTCAGCCATTGGCTGTGATGTCAACTCTCCTAACAGTTGCTAACTGGAAGAAGCAGAAAGAGACAAGAGGGGCAAAGGGAGTGTAGCATTTCTGGTTAGTCTCCTAAGTTTCAGCTTTCTAACTATTTTGGGGTTCAGGGGTCATTTACCTATATCCAATTATCATTTGAGGGGTAGACTTGCCCTTTAATATAGTTGTGAGATTTTCCTCTTTCCCATTCCTCATAATAATACATGGAACACACCGATTGCTATTCAGTATATTCAGCCATTACAAGATTGCCGCAGTCCGGTCCGGAACAACAAATACTCATTGAGTGTTTTTTTTTTTGTTTTTTTAGAAATAATCCTGAAATTGCTCAGGATTGGAGCCAAGTTCTTCTCATTTTTAGTCACCATTGTGCAATTACTTGGAAAATATATAGATTTATTTTGAATAAAAGAAAGTTATATATTAAAAAATCTGAATTGGTACTAGTGCTTTAATGACACGACAACAGTAACAGGTAAAGTATACTGATCCTTTCAATGGGGCACTACTGTGAAACCCTGAACATACACATTGTATCTGCTAGTCTAGACACTGCAGATTAAAATGAGATATCCTTTGCCTTTCTAAGCGATTCCTACCCAAAGACACCCCAGTGTAAAATCCGTAATAGTTTTACCTAAGAGGAGTGGTTCTAAGATAGGCTCAGACAGCATTGATATTCTGATTGACTCCATCAAATTCATTTTATTACTGATCGGCAATGTCGTTTGGCCTATCGGAAAAAAACCTGATCGGGCAAGATGAAAAACTTTCCGACCCCTCTACCAGAACCAGACAATCTGCTGAAATGTACGGAAGATCGCCGGTGCAAGGTGGGGATATTCCGTAGGTTCTGATCGTTTCAGAGGATTGCAAATCCGATCTGAAGGATATTGGACTGTGTATGCCCACCTTTGGGGCTAGGCCCCACTTGAGCGCACGGGATAATGCCAGATTGCAGCAATGAGCGATCATGTGTGATTCTGTGCTCTGTGCTTCCAATATTAAGCACCATCAATGCAATCCCACTAGTGCGATCGGATCGCACATCAGATCCAAAATGCGCTAGTGGGGCCTAGCCCTTAGATCTGATTGGTTGCTGCAAATGAATAGCAAACTTTTGCCCCTCTTATTGTATCAGCCTTTACTTCTTCACACTGCTATTAAATTCCGAGGTGGTAGATAGGAATTAATAAAATCTATCCAGACACCTTTGTGTTTCACTGCAGACAAATCCTTGCATCTGTTGCTATGTTTGTCATCATCCTTAGTACATTGTCTAAATGTTTATTTCATAACAATGTGAGCGTTAAAACAGCAGTCGAACAATCACAGGCTTCGTGATTCATGCAAAGACAAATGATGTCTATTTTACCTTTAAATAACGAAAGTCTCATTTAGTCTTTAACAGGTAATTGAATCAGAAGAATGTATGTGTGTATATAAAACAAACAATTCTACTTTACTTAAGACCCTGATTTGCGGTGATGAGAGTGTGGGCTGACTGCTAAAGTAAACTGTTAGGATAAAACCCATGTAATTCCTATAGTAATATCCAACAGTCAGAAATCATCAGTTAGAAGATGTTACACTGCAGGTAGATTTCCAGCTGCTTCCTCATTGACCCTACCGCTCACCCAGTGGGTACAGACATGCTCACTCATGCTGATGACATCACGGGAGTTCGCAGGAAGTGGAGCGAAACGTGCACAGATGCTGGTTTAACACATGCACTAAGCAAAGGTAAGTGTACCCTTCATACTACCACTCAAGAAAACAAAAATGAAACTGTGTAGTTTGGAATATATATATATAAAATGCATTTTGTCCATGTACCAGCCATCATCAGGATATATATATTTGTAAATTCAGACTTAAACCCATTTAAAAGCATACAGCAAGATCCCACTACTTCAAAACTTTTTTTTCGGATTTTAAATCTGAGCTGTAGATCCTGAGAAACTATCATTTGAAATCACAGCATTTACAGGGAAAGACCTGTCACTCTGAAGCAGAAATAATATGTTCCCCATCCCTGACCTCTTACTGGGGTACTTGGCTGCCTGCCAGCACACTTTCTGCAACAATTAATAGAATCAGCAGAGAAAATGAGGGGGGAGGAAGGGGAAGCAGAGCAGTGTCCATGGTGAGGCTGTGCAGAACTTATAAGTGTCGCAGACACCACAAGGAGGCAGTGAGTAAGGGAGGGTGGAAACAATTAGAAGCACTTACTAAACATTAAGAATTTAATGACAAAAGCAAGCACAGATAAATATGGGAGTCCCACCATTTTACTTCTCACACATTGTAGTTTTAGATAATGTAAAGCTGTTCGAGTGAATATAGTGACCCTTTAATCTTTCTGTGGCGCAGGATAGTGCAGGAAAAATAGATTAATTCCCATTGTAATCACTTGAAGAAAGATGACAGTTTGTCTCCCAGCATCCCTATTAAATGTGACAGCTCATCCACTACATCAGAGCCTCTGTATTCAATGTGACAACCTCATTCAGGTTATTCAGAGATGGGACTTGCAGTGTCGTTTGGAATTCTTCCCCTACAAAGGCTAAGCTAATGCAGTCAGGATATAGGATGTGTAGATATTTTACATGCAGTCGATGTGCGTTAAGAATCTTTCCCCCATGCAAGGATTACTCCTATTGAGAAGAAACTTGGCAAGGAGTCCTGAAGAATGCCGGAGACGTATTGATTCCAGACACCCAGTGTGGAGCTCCTATTACAAACGGCAATATAATTAGAAAGGTTATTTATAGCTGTGGAGCGTGGCTTGCCTTATGCTGCATTGTTAAGGTGGACATAGGCGGATCAATTTTATCAGACGATCAAGGGCACTAATACCAATCGCCTGGAATTCATGCCCATCATTTACCTAATCTGTACAGGATTGGCTAGAGGCTGCTAGTGGGTGTGACCTGCTGTAACAAGTTCCCGAACTATTTCACAATACACAACGCAAGGGGAAAAACACAATAAATCGCACACTAATGTGTTTTTGCGGTAGCGGTTTATGCATTTTGTTGCAGTGCTTTATTGTGTGTATATTTCAGATAAATGGAACGGTGGATACATTTGTGATGTCACGTCAGAGTTTGGTGATTTTTGTATTTTGAGCTGCCCTATTGATATTATTATTATTCCCTTGCTAAGCCTGGAATTGTCATGCATTATGGGAAAAAATACTGGTGGTTATATCACCTCTATACAAGCAGCGGTGTCCTCAGCTTAATGACACTGTCCAAATCCAAGGAGGTAATATAGTGGATAATGGACCCCCTACTGTAAATCTGAATTATAATATCCCATTCATTTATAGCAGGAGGTACATTATCCGTTATAATCCACCCCACATTCATGGCTTCAGAGTTAACCCCTGAACACAAAACCAGTCCCCCATTTTCTCTCTCACACAGTAGTGCGACAATTATAAGGCTATTATGTTAAAGTTGGTCCCATAGAAGTGGATTACAAAGTTATCAATCTCACACCATAGCTAATCATGCAGGCACTTACAGATACAATGTTAAATATAATTTGCTTTCCTACTAGGCAGAATTACACCTGCTAGAAAGGAACTGCACAGTACCCTCTCAAAATAGGCCACAAACTTAGGAGACCATAAATGGGCTTTTGCAATAGTTTGCATTTGCTATTGATCTGCACACAGCCAATCAGATGTTATTATACTCCAACCTGTAAAAAGGTAACATCTGATTGGCAACATTAGCCATGGCAAATATTTGCACCACATATGAAATAAGCCCATTTGTCTCTTCTAGGAAGGCCTTGATTGGTTTCATGGCCCCTGATAGAATAAGACACATTACCTGTGTATATTAGAATTTCTCAAATAATAGATACAAATCTATTCTGATTAACCAATCAGACAAACCTCTATCTATACAGAACATAATGCATTAAAGTGACAGCCACAAGTAGTGAACACTTTCGGTAACTGAAACCAGTTCTATAACTAGCAGGGTGAGCGGATGTTCTTACTGGGGTTACAGTGAGACTCTGTATTTCACATGGACCATTTCTCCTTTTTAATAACATTTCAACAGAACCCTCAGTTCAGGTTTTGCTAAAATAAGAACTTGTTGTATCTTAAAGGCCCAGGATTATCTATTATTACTATTATAGGAAAGAACTTGTCATTTTGTAAATATGGAAATCACACCCCAAACCTTTAATAGTTAGAATACTGAAAGATAAAAGTCCAACCTTAAATGCTGTACAATACCCTGATACCAATATTTTTGCTTTCTGGATCACCCAGTAGGCGGCAACTGTCACTCATGGATATCACAGCCAATGGCAATTTTATTCCTGTAGCTGTCTGCTCTGAGCATGTGCAAGCTCATAACGAGTTCAGAAAGCTAGGAGAGTAGATGGAAACTGTTTAATGGGGAGAAGAACATTTTACCCCCATCTGTCAAGGGTAAACATGGATTAGTATTTAGTCCTGAAAGACATCTGCATGGCTAGTTGGGCAAAAATATCAACCCAAATTACTACCTAAATACCACTGCAACCTATTTTTTCAGACCGACTTTTGGGCAAAATCAGTCAGTCCGAATGATTGGCTCTCTCGGTAAATTGTGGCCAATACTGTGGTCTTCAATAGACCACTGGATCTGTCAAGTAGAAATAGGTGCGTGGGCACTTTAACTGCCAGACGAAACTTATGTTCAATAGGTCTGTTAGCAGGAATATCAGCCCATGTGTAAACAAAATTAGTTGTCCTTTAATTCGTGTGCAAGGGTATCTGTCGTACAGCACCACATGCTCCTTCTTGACATTATTACAGATACCTATCCTTGTATCTGTGCAGTCTTGCCTTATGGAGCTTAGGGAAGTGACATCACTCCGATTGGAAGTCCTGGCCATGGAATTATTCTAGAGTCTAGTCTGCTTTACAACTGTCGGCTGCATTGAAATGCTGTGATATTGTATTAGCAACACTTCTAGTGCCGTGTGGCCTTTAACAGGTAGCTTAATAATGTTCTTTTCCTGCTAGCAAGGCTTCAATTTAAGTAATTATTTCCAGTCCATTTATGTCCATTGCTTTGAAAACACAACAATACAACCTTCCGATTTAAATGTCTTCTCCTCAGGAGTCCGGAGTTTTACCCATAATCAAGCACTGCAGCGGTCCGACCCTTTTAAAGCAGCAAGATTGACATTTGTGATTGGTCGAGCAGATGGAATCCATGCATGTCAATCCCACGTTTGATTGGCTATTTTGGAATTTATGTTTTCTGAATGCAAATGGGGTCAGATTTAACATTTTATTATAAGGAACCTAAACTGTTGTCTAAACGTTTGGTTTACCAGCTGCCCCTTTCATTGTGCATGTTACCAGGTTTAAATAAGGCGGGTTATATTTGGTTGGGCTCAAGCAATCCTGCAAATGTCAGCACATCTCAGCCCTTCAGGCTATATATAGATGGAATGTATCTTCACTCCCTGATCCCTCACTTGTAAGGATCTATATCTCTTTTCCTGTTAAGTCTAGAGACTGGTACTGCTTGCGTCTGATAACCTTAACATTACTTTGTCCCTGAACATCCAGACTAAACGTGGTCTATTTTATCTGTGCAGAGGACCAAACTTTACAAACTTTCAGGGTTATTCAATAAAAGTTCTTATCGTTAATAATGGTGCTAATTTAGCTCCAACCAATCAGATGTTAGCTTAGCTTTTACTGCCAACCTTGTAAAAAGGTTGGAATCTATCAAGCAGGTCAGTTCCACTACTAAAGGAGAAGTTCAACACTAATGTATATTCTTTCTAAAATAAAAAGGAAATATTTTATCATTACCATAATTTGCCCATCTAGTGATTTTTCTGTGCCAATCAGTAGTAATTACAGTTATGAACATTCCAAGGACGTAGTGCATTCTGGGGGAAAAACTAAAATGGCAGCTCACTGCCGACCACAGCATAGAAAAGAATCAGAAATGAAAACAGTTTTTTTTATGACAAATACAACTTTGTTATTGCAAAATAGAACAAAACATTTTGGCTCACATAAAAAGCAAAGAGGGAGGTGGCAGTTGTGTATTATTGGGGCTGCTAGCAGGTGGGGGTGACTTCTCCAACGCCCTCAGCTCCTCCATCCACCAAACCCAGGTGAAGCCCTGCGAGACGAGTGTGAGGCAAGGGTTAAAAGAAAGTCTGAAATCTGCCAATGACAGTAAATAAACATCAGCTAGAAACTCTAGAAAACATTGGTGTATATGTGGCCAACATCATGGACATCTTTAGCTTAAAGCATGTTTTTTAATGACTCATGTGGGCCTGACGCAATAAGAGGCTTAAACGTTTGCCTGTGCAGCAACCAATCAGAAGTAAGCTTTTTACTGGGTGACTACAGGTATGCAACCAATTGGTTGCTGCAGATTAACCGCACAAGTAAACTTTATTGCATCAGGCCCTATATACAGTTAAAAACCAATTACAGAAACACAGCATTTTAAAGTGTCACTTTCTTCACAGTAGACAAAGCCCCTGGGGTGTCTGCTTCATCACCTGTTAGGCCTGTTAAGCAACACAACTGACCAAAAATTACCATCGTCGGTTAAAGGCCATTTCCAAAATAAAAAACTGGTGACTTGTCCGTTATCTGCCCGCAACCTCAACTGATATTTATACCAGTTTATTACATGTATTTGTAACCAGATATTTAATGATACGTTTTATTCCTTTCTGGCAAAGCGTGAGCAGGTGCAGAGGAGGCAGCAGGTGAAACAGCAGTCAATCATTGGTTGTGATGTCAGTTGTCACAGCCTTGATTGATTGACTGCATGGAGCCAGCTTACTCTGCCAGAATGGGGACAATGATTATCCTTAAATATCTGGTTAGTAATACAGGAAATAAAGTGCAAAACATATCCGTTGGTTTTGGGGGCAGGTAACTGACCTGTTTTTTCCTTTAAGGGTGGACATGCCCTTTAAGGGTGGACATGCCCTTTAAGGGTGGACATGCCCTTTAAGGGTGGACATGCCCTTTAAGGGTGGACATGCCCTTTAAGGGTGGACATGCCCTTTAAGACAATCGGATGGGTTAGCAGTTACACATGATATTACAGCACAATCGACCAAAATATCAGACTGGTGGATCGGGCAGAAATATTGACCCAGGTGTACCAGTTATTACAGAGCAATATAACGGATATGAATATGAACAGATGCAGCAATCTGACAAGGATGAAAGAAAAAGCAACATTATATATTAATATTTTCCTAAACAGTCCTGAGCGCAGATACTTACTGAGTACTTGAAACACCGAAACCGAACCCTGTAAAACAAAGAGAAAAAGTATTACAGGTTATGAATAGGCAGTTGGTTCAAGACCGCGATCACCAAGATCCCTATCCGATTACCTACCTCCGCTGCTTGGGGCTCCTCCTCCACTGCCAGACCCAAACCCAGAGAATCCAGTGCTCTGCGACCCAAATCCTGTGCCTTGCTGGGTGAGAGATCCGAAGGTTGGGGTGCTCTGATTCGCTATGTTACCGAATGTCGCACCGCCACTGTTCGTTCCAAATCTGCAGGAAAGTTTAAGTCAGAAAGAAGCAGTTTCCAGAAAAAGGCCTATAAGCCTATTAAAAAACTGGAGAATTTCAGTCAGGGGTGGGCACTGACGACATCACTTATTAACTGCCAGTCCATGGACACCTATTTTCCCATCAGTCTTAAGTGCGCAGGCTTACACCGGCTGCAGCGGGGTGGTATACTGGGCGCAGGAGATGTCACTAAAGCAACTTTAATCAGGAAGTGTTAACTTTTTAAGTTCTAAAACTTCTCACAGGCTGCACCTAGTGGGTGAACTAGAATTCACACCATCCCCTTAAAAAGGAAGTAACAACAAAGCCAAAGGATTCATTTATGGGTAAATGGAATCTCCAGTTTATAGACTATAAAAACACACAATAACATTTGTGATTAGTTGCATCATTTCAATGGAGGGACTGGGTATTTTAGATGGGTGTTTTTTTCATTTTTCCAGGAGCGGTTAGCTTAATGGACTGTTGTCTTTTTTTTTAACCTAAAATAAACTATGTAACATCTCATACTTACCCGAATCCTCCGGTGTTTGCCGCCGAAGTACCCTCACCGAACACTTTGCCTCCCGTCGAGCCCAGAGGGCTAGAAAAGGGTGGAGCTGTACCGAATGCTGGCGCCCCTCCGAACCCTGGGGATCCCCCAAATGTTGGAGGGCTGCCAAACACTGGAGCAGCACCAAAGCCACCTGAGCAAAACAGAGGCAAAAAATAAAAATAAAACCAGGAGGAAAGGAAACGTGGAGAAGAAAGGGAGATACAAAGAAATAAACATCCCATGAAGGGTAACAGTAAGTCACACCTACAGAAATCTACTGTGCTGGGCAACATTGTTTACAGATCTAAACCCTCCCTGGGCTCTCTAGTGCCAAAAGGATTATGGGTAACATTCCGCCTGTCCGCTGATGTAGCCCGTTTTCCATAGTTCTCTGCAGCTGATGATGTCAATCTCTTTAAATCTAGAATACTGAAGCCAAATTAAAGGGCATTTTCACCCTTAAAACAAAAAACTGGTCAATTGTCAGTTACCTGCCCCAAATCGATATATTTAGCACTTTATTACCAGCATTACTAACCAGATATTTAAGGATAATTACTGTCCCCATTCTGTCAGAGTAAGCTGGCCCCTCCCTCTATGCAGTCAATCAAGGCTTTGACAACTGACAACGATTGACTGCTGTTTCATCTGCTGCCTTCTTTGCACATGCTCAAGCTTATAAAAAGCTCATTGAGGGAGGAGGCTGATAAGTTCTGTTCCTTTCTGCCAAAGTTATCATTAAATATCTGGTTCCAATGCATGTAATAAACTAGGGAAAAATAACAGTTGGGGTTGCAGGCAGATAACGGACAAGAAGACAAGGGCTTCTTGGCAGGCATTACCAGCAGCAGAGGATATTGGGTAGAAGAGGAGGAGCAACACCCACAATATCAATATTAAGAAACATTAATATTAAGAAGCAATTTTAACATTGAAAAATCTAGAAATTCAGGTCCTCATTATAATGGGTTTTATTAGGCCTCAATTTATTATCAGACTATATTCTCATTGAACTGATTAAAATAAACCATTGCCATTGCTTCTATTTAGAAAAAAAAGGCAAGCAACAAGGCAGCTCCTCGAGAATCTATTTTCTGTGTAAAGCTAATGTAAACATGATGGAAAACCAAACACCCACAAATAAGTATTTTTACTAGCAGACGTCTCCCGTTTAAGGAAACACCCCTCCTCCACTTGAACGCTCATATGATGTTCAAGGCTAAGTTTCTTCTGACTGGTATTGCTCTTAGTTATGTCTAATGGTTTTGTGGTATCAGAATTAGTTTCACCAAAGCTATGAGCTTCCTCAGCAATATAAATCTCTCTCTGATTGCGGTAAGTAAATTCTCCTACTGATGAGAAGACGTTATACCTGCAGGGGCCAAACTCAATGTGGCTTGCTACATTTATCAGGCAGATACCAGGCAAAGACATCCACTGTGTTGGTGTGATTAATTACCATTCACCTACAGTTAATGTTCAAGTTTCTCATTAAGGTGCAGGATAACGAATCACCAATCAGAGGCTGCTGATGTTATATGGGAAGAATTAGCTTATAGGAAATGCAGACTTTTCCTTCTCTGCATATTTGTATTTTAACAAGTTGGAGCTGCCATACTGCATGCCTTTTTCATAGTTAGGTTTTAGGACAATATACCACAATGACAAGAACAATACAGGCAGAGGTCAATAAAATGCAAATGCAGGAAAAGGCACTTTTTATATTAACCTCTGAGATGTTTAAAGGGGAAGTTTAGAGCATATATATATTTAAGAAAAAAGAGCAGTCTTTCTCCATCCTAATGACCTTAACCTGCCCATTCAGCATTTTGTCTGTGTATAAATAAATGCTTCTGAAATGACTTTGTTTGCAGGCCCCCTAATAGAGACTGTTATGGTCTTGCCCTTGACCCAGCGCCTGGGTTGATTCAGTTGCTCAATAGAGATCTGAGCATGTGTGACCTACCCAACAGCCAATCAGTAGAAATAACTGCAGGGAATAGCAAGGGGTATAAACTCAACTGATTTTATAAAATTGAAGAGAATATGCAGAACAACTAGGAATGTATACCATAAACTGAACTTTCCCTTTAAGGCAGTGATTCTGAGAACTGGTTTGTTGATTATATAAAAGTTATATTTTTATTTTCTCCTTTAACTAGTACAATATGTCTATTACAGCTCAGACAACGTTACCTATTACACAGCACACACACCAGTATATTACCTGTCTTGGTAGGGCTGGGAAATCCGAATCCCTGGGAGGCCACGCTGCCTCCTGCGCTGAATGTTCCGGAGGGCTTCTCGCCGAAAGAGGTGGTGCCAAACCCAAAAGATTTAGCTCCACTATTCCCGAAAAGACTGCTAGCATCTATAATAAAATAGAAACAGAAGGTTAGTAAAACCCGACATGGTCAGAACTACCCAATATCCCAGGGAAGAAGAAAAATCAACATTTCCAGGATGTCTAGGAGGATAGAAGCACACTTTTCATAGGCAAATTAATAGGACATTCCAATTAAAGGAAAATTATACTAAATTATGCAGTAATGGACTTTCTGGCTCCTCCCACAGTCATTCTCACTGACCATTCTCCCATCTCTGTCATTGGAGAACATGAGGTGAAAGGAACTGCTCCTCCTCTGCTCTGCGGCTCACAGCCGCACTACTTCCTGGTCGTGGCTGTCAGTTAAGGTGCGACATGAGGTCACACCCAATTGCCAGCGACCAGGAAGTAGAGCGGTTGTCAGTGCAGAGCCCTTCTGCTCATGTTTTTGCTCGAAACAGGAGCAGAGGGCGGCGCCCAGGGACTGGGTCAGGTGAGTCCTTTCAGGGGCATATTTGGCATATATTTATTATGCAAAACTGGGGTTTGGGGTGTCCTCTACATTTATAGCAAGGTTTTTTTTTTTGACTCGACATGCCCTTTAATATGAAATTTAACTGGTGTATTTCAGCATTAAAGAAAATAAGAAACCTTAATTAAATTTAATAATTCTAGCAGAGATTGTTTACCACTATCCTTTCACTGCAATCCCAGTAATCAGAAATCCTCTTCGGAACTTTCCACAAGAGCCTCTAGTTTGTCCCTTACAGTCATTATTTCTTATGCATGCGTCAGTCTCCACTGTCCGTCTGTCCCTGAGAGTCCTGATGTCTCACGCATGTGCACTAAAGCTAAGAAGAGGGCCATGCACATGCGCGTGACAGAACCTGCACTTACTGGATGTGCTAGGGGTCCCAAAGGTAGCAGAGCCAGTGGTTCCAAAAGGGTTCTTGTTGGCAGCTTCCTGGCTGGGTTTCCCTCCAAGGCCACTGAAAAATCCACCACTGCTCCCTCCGCTGCTTCCTGCACCAAAAACACTACCACCAGTTGAAGATGGCTGCTGAGCATAAACAATGAGAAGGGGATTCATTAGAAAAAAACTCAGAAACCTAAACTAGGGCATCATTACTTAAGTCCACTGCATCACCAACTGTAGAGGAGGACGGTAAACAGGAAGTGAGGTAGCACCAATTATCACATCATTGGTGCTACCCTCACTTCCTGTTTACCATCATCCTCTGCAGCTGGTGATACCAATCCCATTTAAATCTATGGAACAAATGTCAAATTTTTTTTGGCAAACTGGAAGTTGTGGCCATAAAAGCTAATAAAGGAAAAAAAACTGAAAATTAAGTCACATTTATGAAGTCATAGGAAAAAAAGTGTTTAGTGTTAATTTAAATTAAACATTTTGTTTATATGGTTTCCCTTATACCAAACAGAGTATGCAGGAATTGGCATACACCAAAGTAATCATAAAGTCTTTGCCTTCCCATATTTCAGGAAGCTTCTGAATGTTTGATAGATGTTTGAAAAAATTGTGTTTTGATTGGTTGTCAACTAGCCTGATTCAGCTTTTGATTGGGTGTGGGGCTTATATATATATTTATACACACTTTATACACACTTACCTGCCCAAAGACACTGGTGCCGGTGTTCTGAGCTTGACCAAACAAGGAACCAGATGAGCTAGAGTTAAAACCTACATAAGACAAACCGGTATTACTTAATGTGGTAATGTAGCTATATTTATTGCAAGTGCATGTGGGCAAGTGGGCCATACTCACCAGGTTGGCCAAAGCTGAACCCAGAAGTAGTAGTGGTGGTTGTTGAACCAGAGCTGCCAAAGACAGGAGCAGACTGGGGGAAAGTGGAGCTCTGTCCAAATGCCATAGAACTACTCTGTCCAAAGAGCCCTCCAGGTGTGGAAGTGCCACTTGTGCTGGAAGGCTGACCAAAGGAGAAAGAACTTGCACTGCTGGAACTTGCAGGACTTCCAAAAAGGCCCCCACTGCTGGATGTAGCCGTTGAAGCTGGTGGTTGCCCAAAGGCGGACTGTGACCCGAATCCAGTTTGGGAAAAAGCAAAGTTACTTTGAGTGGTTGCCGTCCCTTTCCATAAAGACGCAGTTTGCCCAAATGATGGCTGAGCAAAGCCGCCAGTTCCTCCTGCTACACCAAAGACTGAAGTGCCAAATGCAGTGCCAGTATTTGCTGATGTGCTGGCAGAACTTCCACAAGGCTGGGCAAAGAGAGAGGGAGCACCAGGAATTGCTTGTCCAAAACCAGGAGCCGTCTGTGGGGTGGATGCTGCAGTTATAGTGGACTGTGCGAAAGCTGAAGTTGCAGCAGAGGTTTGCCCTGGTAGAGATGCAAGTGGCAAGCTTTCAGATGCCGGAGGGACTGTAGCTGTACCCAGAGCGGGCACTTGGGTGGGAAAACCAGCTGGGGTACTTGTAACAGGTACAGGCACAGGAGCCGTCATCACCGTGGATGTAACAGGTACATTCTGACCTGAACGGTCTAAGGCAGGCTGGCTGGGAATTGGTGCTAAGTCTACCTTTGCATTACTGATAGCAGCATCGGTAACTGTAGATACAGCAGGAGCCAATGGTGCGGTGGTCACAGTTGAGGAAACTGGTTCAATGGCACAAGCAACAGCCTGGCTGTTTGGTGTTAGCGGTTGAGGAGGACCTGAAGGTTCAGAGGCCAAAGGCTTCACTGGCTGTTTAACTTCCAAAATGCTTGTGCTAGGAGCTGCCGGAATGGTTGTTGCAGTTGTAGAGAGTGAGGCTGTGGACACCAGTAGGCTTGAAAAAGAGACAGAGCCGGAAGGCTGAGTTGCAGATGAAGAACCCACTGGCTGGGCTGTGCTCTGTGGTGTCCCAATATTAAAAGCTGGCTTGTTTGCACCTTGGGTGAAGGTGCTTGTGGCAGACCCTGTATTTGTCAATTGCAAGCTTCCAAACAAAGATCCAGCAGTGCTGCTTGGGGTGGATGAAGCGTCCCCACTCTTTGACTCCTGTTCTGCTGTCCCAAAACTAAACAAAGGAGTGCTACTGGGCATCTTCGCTGGCTGAACAGGAGGAGGTGGTTTAGATGCTTCCACCTTGGCTGCCTCTTCCAATTGTGCAACTCTCAACCCCGAGAAACTACCTAAAGTCTCCCCACCTGAAAAACCTTGAAACAGTCCTTCCCCAGGCTTGCCTGGGGGTATTTCCGGTTTACTGCTGGTAGGGACAGGGGGGTTAACAGCAACGGAAGCTGGAGTTGTTGTAACAGTGGGTTTGCTTTGAACGGACTCCACGGTGGAAGTACTGGACGAGGAAGAAGTGGGTTTAAGCGATGTAAAGGAAAACGATCCTTCCGGTCCTGAGCTAAACAGAGATTTATTGGCATTTCCAAACACAAAGGATGAAGAATGATTGGGATCTATCACTGAGGCAACAGAACCTGGAAGAAAAAAAAAGAAAAAGCCCGTCATATAAACCAGGATTTAAAGCAGTAAATATTCACAGGATAAAATGTGGGCTTATGCATCATGAAGGCCTAAAGGTACACAATATTCAATATGGATGACCCCATCGACCGCTTATTACAAAATATCTTCAGGAATGTTTGCTGCGAATGTCAAATTTAGTCAAAAATTAGATAAAAATGTGGATCGGACAGGTTCGTATATTTCAGCCAATCGCATTGTCTTCAATAGGCCTGGTAAGGCCTCATTTGGAATATGCGGTGCAGTTTTGGAATCCGATATACAAAAGGGACATCTTGGAAATTGAGGCAGTTCAGAGAAGGGCAATTAAATTAATAAGGGGAATGGAGGGGCTCGAATATGCAGGCAGATTAGACAAGTTAGGGCTGTTTACATTGGAGAAGCGACATTTGCGTGGGGACATGATAACCTTATACAAATATATTAATGGCCCAAACAATGAACTCTCTGGTGCATTGTTCACTAATAGGTCATATCAGAGGACTCGTGGACATCCTTTAAGGTTGGAAGAAAAGAAGTTTCATCTTCAGGTTAGGAGAGGTTTCTTTACAGTGAGAACGGTGAAACTGTGGAACTGTCTTCCAGCAGATGTGGTAATGGCAAGTTCATTGAATAGCTTTAAAAAAGGCCTGGATAAGTTTCTAAAACTAAAAAATATTGAGAATTACTGGTATTAATACATATAGATCTGGTTGATCCAGGGATACTTTCCGATTGCCGTTTGGAGTCAGGAAGGAATTTTTT
>JAACNH010005557.1:0-19897 GCA_019447015.1 Hymenochirus boettgeri
TACAGCTTGTGAAACTCCCAGCATCCCCTCTGATATAAATCAAATATCTTCCATCTATCCCCCCAATATGGTTTTCATAAAGCTTATTTTATTGCAGTGCATCCTTCGAACTTCATACCATTTTATCTAAATATTTCATATCTAAATATGTTAACTGCCCATTGCCTCCACAGAGCTATAACCAAGTCTAATTACTAGTTCATACTTTATGGGCTCAGCTAGAATGGGCTTTTGGTCACAGAATGAAATGACTGTACAATGGCTCTATGGTATTAGTGTTCATAGTATACATACGTATAAAGTATCCTTACATTTTTGAAAAATTATTTTCTTTAAAGGGGTATCTCCACTGATGGAAAACGTTTTTTTTTTTTTTAATCTATCTTATGTACAACCCTTCCCCACCCCCCTCCTACCTTTTATATCTCAAAAAGAGTCCTCGTTTGTTTGCAGTAGCCGGGGAAGTTCTGTTTGTTGTTCTCTCCGTCGTACTGCTAGGTGGGAGGCTGCTTGTCAGTCAATGTGCATCATCACATCGTGAATATTCATATTTCTGCCACACCACAACCCTTGACCCCAGTGATGCGCCGATGTAACAAAGCCTTTCTAACTACCTGTCTGCACAATCTATTCACATCTGATAGTGCAGGGAGAGACAGAGGGGGGAAGTTATAAGGTTCAGCCACACCCTTTATGTAAGGAAACTTTTTTTAACAATTGCAAAGTATAGATTTCTAGGAATTAAATCGGGGGGGGGGGGAGTGTTTGTGGTTTGTAAGGGAACAGAAGCTCTATTTCAGAGGGGAGCTGGGTAGTGTCACTAGCTGTATTGCAGGGGAGTGCTGGGACAGATGGTGTTTTCAGAGGGTATGCTGGGAGTGTCACTATCTGTATTGCATGGGAGTGCTGGGAACGAAACTCTATTTCATAGGGGATGCTGGGAGTGTCACTAGCTGTATTGCAGGGGGCTGTTGGTGACAGATGGTGTCTTTCAGAGTGTGATTCGGGGTGTCACTCTACTGTATTGCGGGATGGCTGGGGAAAGATGGTGTATTTCAGAGGGGATGCTGGAGGTCACAGCTGTATTAGGGGGCCTTTGGTCTGTCTGTCTATCTCTTGCACACTTTTGACCTCTAGTAAGAAGTGAAGTGTGGCACGTGCCTACCATCCTCAGCTCACTGACTCACTCACTCACATGAACATCGTACATTAGGTACATGCAAGCAAGGAATTCCTCCTGTGTGTACCTGCACAAAATACAAGAACAGTACTCTAGCCCAACCCTCTCTGTTCCTATCCTGTTCTATCGTCGCTGTCCATCTATCTGTGTCTATCTATCTATCTCTCTATCTATCTATCTATCTATCATCTATCTAATCTATCTATTTATCTGTGTCTATCTAATCTATCTATCCCTTCCTATCTATCTCTATCTGTATCTCTTTCTATCTACCTACCTATCTATCTATCTATCATCTATCTATGTATCTATCGATCTATCTATCATCATCTATGCATCAATCTATCTATCTATGTCTATCTAAATCTATCTATCTATCTATTTTACTGTGTCTATCTAATCTATCTATCCCTGTCTGTCTATCTAATCTATTTCCCTGCCATCGATCTCTATCTGTCTCTCTTTCTATCGAGTACCTATCTATCTATCACTATCCAATAGACAATACCAATTACCTGCAACCTTTGCACCAATAGACTGTGAGGTTTAAAACAAACAAAGTCCCATAATTATTCTGCTAATGGTTTGACAACCAGCAGCAGGCCACAACAGGACGAGTCTCTCTCAGTCAGGACCCAGAGGCAGAAGCCATAGCCATATCAGATGTCAGTAGACATGAAATATGATAGCATAGCAACAGAGCAACTTCACTGACAGCTATTATACTGACCCTCCGATCCCCCCTCCCCGCTGCGAGTGGGGGGAAAAAAAAAAAGGGACAAAACAGCTGAAAACTTCTAGATGAATATTAACATGTTTTTGTATCTGGCACGAGTTAACATAACAAATGAAACCTGGGATTAAATTTGAATCAGCCTCTCACGTTAACTCATTGGCCAAGTATTCATCACATTAATTTCCTCCTTACAGTATTCCACGGAGGCAGGATCAGATTGAACCACTTCCAGCTGTAAAGACCCCCAGGTGTTGCGTTAAGGTGGAGTCTAAAGAAGGGAAGGTATAAAGCCAGAAACGGCAAAGCCTCATCTCAGATCCAGCAATAAACTATTCACCAAGTGCCAAGCGCAGCTCTCTGGAAGGAGAAAGTTATTAACCATGCAGGCAACGGAAATTGTGTTGTTTCTCTTTCATATTTCAGTCTGTTTCTTTGCAATGCGTTTCGTGTTCCCCCTGAACTTCTCACTCTTTTCCCATCTGTTTCCACTATGCTACCAAGCTGAAATTAAGTGCCGATACCTCTGTTGCCATTGGGAACGTGACGTCTACGTTCCCATTGGCTGTCGGCAATAGAAGCGGGAGCGCGCGCGTTGGCAGAATAGGGGCAGGCGGGCATGTCAAGCAGAGGAATCTTGCTGCTGTACAGTGTAAATGCAGCAGATGGCAGCAGATCGAGCACATAAGGAAACACAGTAACCTAGATTTTCCAGTATGACTTAGTTTTAGCTATAAACTGCTATAATAGCCAATGTCATTTTTACAAGTGGAGATACCCTTTAAAAAAAAAAATATTGCTTTAAAGCACACAGACATCTGTACAGATCTTGAGTAGATCAGAACGGAATTTTTACAAATGTGTGCTGTAATCTGCTAAAATGTGACTCACACAATCCAGAGTGGTTTGTCCTAAAATGAGTATAGGGAACTGCCAGAATAATTTAGGAACTTTTGCTACTGTCGAAAAAAATCTAATCTTGGTTTGATTATGCTACTTACAGGCCACAGCAATGAACAGTAGGGATGTTCGCTGAAATTGCAAGACATTTGAATTGCCCTGTTGATATGTACAGATATTGCATGCAATGAAAACTTGGTAAGTAAGGGAAATTGTAATTCTAAAATTGTGGTGTACAAGTTTTACTTACACATGCATACATTAAAATGCATGCTTAACCTAACTGTTAGATTCTGCTTTCAGGTTTTATTATTTTTTTTTGTTGTTGCTTTTTGTGCATTTTGATATATGATCAGTATCTTTAATGCATTTTGTATTTTTAGTTACTACTTCAAATAAAGACCAGAAGTTACTTTATCAGTTGTGTTTTTTCTGACGAACAAGCTCTTACTGTAAAGACTTGGGAAGTGGGACTCCATCATCGAGTTCTACTGAGGCAGCTTTCAAATCAAACACGGGTAGTGGTTGTCTTCATTTCCTATGTTACGAACAGGTAAGCATAACCCCAAAAGTGATACCTTTAAAAAAAAAAAAAAAAAAAAGTTAAAGGCTTGTTTAAGTCTTGTATTTATACATAAAAAAATTTCTTTGTGAATGGTATTCAAACTTGGAAACAAAATGTCCTTTAAGATTTGGCTTTATTAGAATAACATGGTTGAGTATATCGTTGGATTCAGTTTAATCACTCGTTGGTGCAAAATGGAAATTATGTGTGTATGTTTTGCTGATGTGGATATAGAATCTTTACACAGGTATATTTAAACTGTTACTCAGATCAGTCACAAGCTTCCAGAGGAACCAAATAGGATACCTGCAGGTCTGAGAGTAGACCCAGTCAATCCTGCTCACTGTTGGTTGAAGCTAACATGCTAGGTTAATATTTATTAGTATTCGCCACAGCAATTGGTGCTGGTACCTTATATATTATAAACAAAGGTACCTCACAGCCGTCATGTTTTATAATAGCATTGCCCTATACTAACGTATAAACAAACATTTCTCATTCCCAGTTTACCTAAAAAATGGATTTATCCTTATATACGCTTTTATACAGCTCTATTTAAAATTGCTTCAGAGCAATTTTTAATAACTGATAACTGCTTTTATTTCAATATTACAGTAAATCCCTTGGTATACCTGCCTGGCTTTACCACTAAGCAAAAGGCTAAGGACTTGCAGCAGAGCACCTTCATCCCAACCATTAAAGGGCATGTCCACCCCCAAAACTATAATCCCCCCACTATGGCCCCATCATGTAGTGTAGCTTAATCCTTACCTCACATCCCAGCTCCATCTGGTTCTCCCTGTAGTCCCCCCCCCCCAAAGTCCCAAAAACTGCCCACCAGGAGGATAGCAGAGTCCATATAGGACTCTGCCTCCTACCTGGCCTCCGGGAGAAGTTTGGCATGTGTACTGCAGCCCTTCTCCCCTCCCTCTTAGGATTCCCCTCCCCCTAGTGTAAATCCCTTTTGCTAAACCACATCCCCTGTCCCCCCAGCCCCAACCACGCTATGTTTATTTGATTAAGAAACTCCCCAAACATTACTTACTCCCCTCCCCTCTTTCCTCCCCGCACTGAATGACCGGCAGCCCGCGTCCGTGATTGGCTGCCACTCAGCCAATCACAGACGCGACTGCCGGTCCCGCCCCTCTGCTTGCATTTTTTCTCGCAAGCAGAGGCTGGCAGCGCGGCGGAGGAAGAGGGGAGGTAAGTAAGTTTGGGGAACTTTCTAATGAAATAAATATAGCGGTTGGAGCTGGGGGGGACAGGGGAATTAATATAACAAAATTCATTTTAAGGGTGGACATACCCTTTAATAGCAGCTGCCAATTCAAATTGTTCTAGCCAACCAGTTCACTCCCTAGTTACCCTATCAAATGGATCCGGTTTAAAATAGGTTTGGCAATTGGCCTGGTAGAGCTACAGAGTCTAACTGGGGCATTTCATCTGCAGGTACCAGGCAGGAGGATTTAAATCAATACTATAATTACAGCCCTCCATAGCTTAACACAGAGAACAACATACAGAGGAACGGAGAATAAATGGTATTAACCAGCACCGCTGCCACCAGATCACTGCTTTATGAAGGATTATGGGTAGCGTGGCACACAGTGGGTTACTCTGGTGGTCTGGCACAAAGCAGACAGTGCACATAAACAGTTTTCCCCACATAACATGCGCAGTAATCGGTGTCCCTGCCTATGGTGCCCCACTTTTGAATATTGACCAAGCCTGTATATTGTGTGTCCTTGTTAGTTGGTGTACACTTATCTGCTGACTCAGAGTTTGTATCCAATAAATAACTTGTCTGTCCAATGATCTGTCCTCCCAACAGGTGGTAACAGGATCTTATAACACAGGATCTTGTGTTACATTCAATATCTCTCCAAAGCACACACCACAATCTACTTTCACTTTCTGTCCTCCTACCATAGAGAGCAGGGATGTCTTGTCTCTATTACTCTCACTGACACCATCTGCAGGAGGTGGAGGTGGTATATAAGGAGCCTTGGTGTATATGTCCATCTACAATACACATCACATCCTGTTTAGCAGACAGAATTTTTTTTGGGGATAACACTTCCTTTCATATGGAGGCAGACACACGGGGTGTGGTTTAAGCTGCCATTTGACCCTTCCATTTTGAAATAGGGATCTCAGCTCTTTAAGTAAGTTTATGTATTTTTTGTATATTTTAGTTTTGTACCTAAATAAGTCAGTGCTATACTTTATATACATTTACTGATGGTCATTTAAATGGTAATAGTGAGATAGTACACACATACATATACACCTTTCCTATATGTAATATCCTATACCCCCTACCACATTGGTAGCTCTTAAAACTCAATGCAATCTCCTATAAAATATAATATATTTATATAATATAAGGATTTAATATATTGTAGGGCACCCCTGCCCACCCCCAACAGCCAAGTTAGATTAGTAAAAAAAAGCAGAAGAAATTTACTAAACTTTAGTCCAGTTGATCTAACTGAATACAACAGATATACCATGACCTGGATGAAGAGAACCTTCATAAGAACATTGGTTGAGGAAAAAATCACAACAGCTGACATTTTGGGCATGACTATCGTGCAGACTACTATGGAGAATGCAGTAGCTGCTGTTTTATACAGAGGAAACTGTATGTATGTCCAATAGTTGTCAAAAGCAATGTATACAGTTTCCTCTCACGAATACAGCCTGTATTCTGTATACTCCCATAGTGCTGGTGTACAATGAATGGAACACCTTTGCTTCTATTAAAGTTTTCCATGTCCTGTCAGTATACTTAACTGTTCATGTGCCTAAGAAACCATTTTGTATGTTAGCTTAGAAAGGAAAAGGCAGTGGGTTACAATGTGAGCAAGTGAAATATATCTTATAAAAATCACGCTACGTTAGGATGCATTCTACTGTTGCTCCCATTGTAATTCATAGTCTTGTGTGTTTTATAACAATATAAACACCGTTGCTCTCAAAATAAACATTCACACTTGTATAATATATGTATGTATGTGTTATATATATATATATATATTATCATATATATTATACTATATTTCTCCCTCTTTTCTCTTCTCTTTCATCTCCCTCTAGTCTCCAGATCTCTATAGGTAAACATATCACATGTGTGGTTTGACCCTCCTTGGGTGTAGTCACCTGCATTGTTGGGTATCTGGTGCGTTGTCTCTCCCCCGGTTTTTTGGTTGGCTGTGCTGGATACTGCCTTGGTGTGGCGCATCAGCTAACGCATTTTGTACAAACAATGTAACTAAAGGTATCCATTTTAGCCTCAGTGTAGGTGATTACCCTTCATTGCTTGCAGATATTTTTAACTTTTACATCTATTCTTTTTGACTATTGTGTAGTTGAATGATGGAGACTTCTGTGTATTGTTTAAATCTCATTTGCAACCGCACTTAAAGTTATTATGAATTAAGGTTTGAGCTGCATATTTTTTATCTTGGTGTGTATATATGTATATATAAATATATATATATATATTTTTTTTTTTTTTTAGGAGAATCCTTGCCAGGAGTAGTCATGCACTCATTTGTAATGTCTTTGATATGCTCTACCAGCTTGCCAATCTAGAGGAACCTAGGTATGTTAATCATGATTTGTAGAATGTTCTTTTCCCCCCAAGTTTTTAGGCTGGAGCATGCCCACTGCTGGACAGAGCATCATCAGCCCTGCCACCACACACTTTAATTTTAAAGAAAGCTAGAAGCCTATTTTTTTTTCATCTCTTCTAAGGTAGGTGTAGGAAATGACAGAAAATGTGTTGCAGGTCTTCAGAAAAAAAAAGAATTTTGGGTGGGGGCTTATAATGCAGCTTAATTACATGCCTGTCACAGGGACACAGAGACAGGGTAGTCTGGGAATGTGTAAACTTACAAGCCTATAACTTAAAGGCAAGTCCGCCTAAAAATAACTTTCCTTTAAAATTATTAATTTTAATCAATTTTATTAATTTATCAACGCTGAATCTTATTTTCTCTGTGATGTTTAATAAAGATATTTTAACCTACTACTGTAACACTGGAGTTTTATGATGATTTGTGCAGCCAATTCTATTGGTGTTCTCCAATATTGTAGTTACCCCAAGTGACAAACTTGGGGCCTGCAGCACCCGGACGCACTGATTCTTTGGTGAGTGTCTAAACATGATCCAGCGATGGGTCCGGGTATATACACCCACAGTCATTATTCAATTTATTTAAGCCCTCAACGTTATCTCA
The DNA here is from genome assembly GCA_019447015.1 of Hymenochirus boettgeri. NCBI lineage: Eukaryota > Metazoa > Chordata > Amphibia > Anura > Pipidae > Hymenochirus > Hymenochirus boettgeri. Next base: position 7,623 of record JAACNH010005557.1, read on the forward strand.
TAGTTTATATTTTTGTGTGTGGTATCCAATGTTTAAAGGGTATCTCTACCCTCTATATAATTTTTTTTTTTAAATGAAGGGCATCCCTTTCCACCCCCAACCGCTATATCAGATTGCTAAAAAAAATGTGAAATATACTTCGTTCTTTTCAAAACAACCAGAGAAAAAAGGTATCTAAGGAATCCCCTCAATACCCACATCCCCAAAAAGTGTTTACCAAAGGGGAGTATGCTATTCAAATGCTGGTTTATTGAAACACCTCACACACACTATAAAAATATACCCACACCCCCCCAGTACAAAATACTAAAACACCAACCCCCCGTTTAAGACCAGCTTTGGCAGTTCTCATTTGTGTGTAGTTGGATCAGCTCCCGGACCACTCCCTGTTTGGAACTTTACACAACGCGGCTCACTCTGCAAAAACGCGGAACCTTGAAGAGTGTGGCCGTCTGTGAAGATAAGTATTGTGGCTCTGAGTCGGCCTTGGCTTCTTACGGCAAGTCCCGGGTGTCACTGAAACTTGTCATGATATGCTGCTCTTGGGGAGACTGTTTAGTGAGAAATGCTCAATTTTAAAACCGGGGTGCCCAGTGGGGTTGGTGTGTTGTATTTTTTTTTGTGGACTGGGGTGGGTATTTTATAGTGTTTGATGTGATTCCAATAAACTGGCCATTTTAAATAGCATACTCCCTATGGGGTAGTGCCTTTTTGGGGGATCTGGTTATGTAGGGGATTCCTTAGATACCATTTTTCTTTGGTTGTTTTGTAGTATTTTTTTCTCCCCTGGAGCACCATTTTAATCAAGTGATCCACAGGAGTTAAAGAAGCTGTGCATCTTTCTCCATTTTATTGTTATAGCCCTTTCCTCGCGGCGTTTTCTATTGCCGGCAGCCGCGGCTTTGATTGGCTGCCTTTCAGCCAGGCACAGGAGTGGCTGCCGGTTCTCCCCCCTGTTTGCACGTTCCGGCAAACAGGGGCGACAGAGCAGAGCACTGCAGTAGCGAGGGGCTGTAAGTATAGTTCTGCTTCTTTTTAACACTCTAAAATAGCGGTTGGGGGTGGAAGGGATGCCCTACATTTTATTAAAAAACGATCTAGAGCGTGGAGATACCCTTTAAACACTGGATAGTTTCCTCAAATGTTATATTTGTCTCTGTAAGCAGCATTTGTATTGTGTCTTTCTTTATGTGTATAGTTTGACACTAAGCATTTTATTTGTAGGATAACTGTGAGAGTGCGTAAACTTTTGTTACTGGTGCCAACTGACCCAGCTGTGCAGGAAGCTCTTGATCATTTAGACTCTCTTGGGAGGAAGGTAGGTTCATCCTTTGTGATCAATAAACAGATATAGTGTTGTGTAAAACATTATACAAATTTGCAAGTTTAAAATGCTCTTTGTTCACATCCCTACAATTTTCAACTGTGTCAAAGGGGCACTATTTGGTGGTATAGTCAGTTGGTATTTGTTATGTTGGGAGAGAATGTTAATACACAGTCAAATGTTAAAACCATATGGTTTCATAATTGTTCCAAATTAGCTTGCGTTTTGTTTTAACTTGTGCACAGAAACACTTAAAGGGGAACTGCGGCCTCCAAAGATTATTTTAAGGGCATCTATAGTGTGAAAAAACACATTGCCCCTTTGCAAAGTTAAATTCATGTACTCTGTGCTGCCTTAATCCTATATCTGTCACTGACTCTGTTTAACCACGGTTCAATCTATTGCAGCACTCCCCCCTTCTCCCTCCCCTCTGTTACCTCCTCCATGTCTCAGCTCCGGCTACCGACAAGCTTTTTATGTGCAGTAGGGTTTAAAAGTTCAACATCCTGAAAAACACACCCACGCACAGTGGCCAATAGAAAGCAAGCTGTCCTGGAACACGGAAGAAGGAGATCAGTACAGTTTACGATCTCTCACTTTTGTGACCCATCATCAATCAGTGAAAGCTATTAAGAAGGGGGGTCAAGTGCAGCCTTATATCTAACATCAAAGCTACCTTTCTCCCCCCTCTAATGCTGTTATCGCTATGTTTATTACAGAGCAGGGAGGGGGATTAAGTCACAGGGATTTGATTGACAGTCCAAGTAGGAGTAGAGGAATGCAATCACGTATTCTTCTAACTGGTTTATCTCAGGACAGAGAGGGAATCTGAAAAAAGTGAAGACACTCTGGGGGTTGTAGGGAATTATAGAACACACAGGAAAGAAAGAAAAAAAAGTTCATTTTCCCACTATAGATGCCCTTTAAATGAAAAGGCCAGGTTCATGCCTTTTTAAAATGAGCCATCAACCACCTCTCTACGTTCAGCACAGCCAAAATATGAAGAAATCACTGATCAGAAAGTTGGGGGTGGGTTCTGAATCTGCGGTCAGAAATACTATTTCCTCTTCTAATCTGCAGTTGGCACATGCTCAGTGTCATGACTGAAGGGTAGGAGGGGGTGGGGAGAACAGCACAGCCCACAGCACTGCTTTTTTTTAATGCCTCCCACTTGCTGGCCCTTGCCAATAGTGGGCCTGTGTCCCCTAACCTTGCAGCCCCCTGTGGCCCCTCCCACTCACACGGACTCTGGCTCTGCACACCTCCCCCACTTACCTCGGGCAAGTGGGAGGGTCCCCCGGGGCCCCAAAGGAGGGTCCCGGGCCCACAAGAAGAAGGGGGCCCATGAGTGGGAGGGGCCCTTTGAGTAGAGGGGCCCGCAAGAGGGAGGGGGCCCATGAGTGGTGGGGCCTCAGAGTGGGAGGGACCCTGGGGCCTCAGAGTGGGAGGGACCCTGGGGCCTGCAAGTGGGAGGGGCCCCGGAGCCTGCAAGAGGGAGGGGACCCATGATTGGGGGCCTACAATGGGAGGGGCCCCATAGCCTGCAAGAGTGAGGGTCCCTGAGTGTGAGGGCCCCAGAGCCTGCAAGAGTGGGGGGCCCATGGGGAGGGCCAAACTGGGAGGGGCCCAGCCATGAGTGAGGGCCACAGTAGGTGCAAGGCAAAGGCACAAGGGGCCATGGAGGCCCACAAGGAGGAGGAAACACAGAAGAGGGACTGTCACATGGTTTCAGTGCAGGAAGCAGGAAGTGCAGGGATCTGGTGATGCTGCAATCATATCAAACATATAAATGTAAATATCTTCAAAACAATGTAAAATAATAAGTAAAGTAAATTGCAAAAATCCCAGAAAGCAATTCCTGTCAATTTACCTAAAGTCATTTTTGGACCACAGTTACCCTTTAACACACAGCATTTCAGTTGATATAGTAATTTCCATGCACCATTGAAGGATTTTTTTGCTATATGCATGGTAAACATGCTACTAAAATGCACAGCATGTTTTAATTTTCTGATTTCTTTATAAACAAATAATTATAATAGCTATATCATTGTACTTGTTTTGCTATGGGGTTTTCATTTTTTCAACCAGAAGACACTACTTTCAGAATCCCAAGCATCGCAGTCATCAAAATCACCATCTTTGTCCTCAAAGCAGCACCACCAACCAAGTGCCAGCTCTATCCTGGAGAGTTTTGTTCCGATCATCTGCTCCAGGCATGTCTACCTTCAGGGTTCTTTACAATTTAGAGGTAAACTCATTGTACCTTTCTATTCTAGAGCTACAGTAACCACAAATTTATTATCATATGTATTGATATGTTGATTCCCTAAAAAGTTGTCACCTTTCTTTGGCACTTTGCTTTATTCTGTCATGTCAGTTAGAGCCCTGTGCATTTGTTTAAACTGTTAAGTATATTGTGAATAGATTTATATCATTGTTGCTAGAGTGTGAGATGGCTTGCCAGTTTTAGAACCTCTTCCTTGCAAAATGCTACTTCCCATGTGGAGGGTTAAGTGGCTTCCCTATTTAGGCAAGCTTATGGCTTTATTTTATTTTATACATTTTTACATTTATTTAACCAGTGTACACAAAATGTCAATTATCTTATTTACTGAAGAAATAGTGCTTACTTTGCACCAAACCAAGGTGTCCAAGCTTGACTGGATATAAAGGGCCATGTCCACCCCTACCACAAAATTTCATCCTTCCCTACAAAAACCCAGTAGTGGCTTAACTTCCTGGTCTTCCTGAAGTCAGATATTCAGCCTACATTTACCAACCTTCATTGCTGGTCGTCCTCTTTCTTAACAGCGCAACAGTCAATCACAGTCATAACAGATGACGTCTCAGCCAATGAATGATTGTTGCTGACTGGGTCACATCCTCGGTGCATTTGTGAGCTAGAACAATGCTCATACATTTTTAAGAGAAGGAGGCAACAACCCATGAAGAGGACGGTGCTCACAAGTCTTTGTTCCCCACATGCGCACAACAGGATCAAACACTAAGGGCATATTTATAAAGGTGCGTTAACTGTTTCACTTATCGCCCCCGCTTGATATCGCTGTATTCATTGTGTTAAGAACAGTATAGTGGCAAAAAGAGAAAATTGTCACATATATAACTGCGACTTTTGCCACAAAAACAATCGGCTTAATATTCTGTTGTATTCAGTTAGATCAACTGGACTTAAGTTAGTTCTTAAAGATCAGTTTTATAACTACAGCAGCGGACATAACCATCTTTGCAATGGCAATGTGCTGCAATAGCAAAACCACAAATATGCAAACCTTTATAAATATGCCCCTAAGTCATTTTAGATTAATAGTGTCAAAACAGGCAGCCAGAAAACTAATGTGCCTATAACCCTTACTGTTGTCCAGTTCTTAAAGGGCAATTGAAAAAGTCCCTGAAGAGATGAAGCACTTATGACTAGTCCATGTTGTGCCCTACCCAAGCATCCTTGTGCTTTAACCTGCATTCATTCAATGATGGTTGTAGTGCTAGATTTACTCCATGCACATACTTTTTGACGAGTTGAGATTAAGTCCTATTTGTTATATATGTGTGATGGGGAAAGAGTCAATGATATGATATGTACATAAAATCGTGACATTTTCTTAGGATACACCACAATAGCTGTGTGTATTTTCCATACTTATTTTTAATTTTTTACTTCCATTTCTCTATAAAAGTGGAACTGTGGTCTAAATACAAGCTAGGATGACATCTGTAGCTGTTGTTAATCCAATGTTACTGGCTTGTAAGTTCCTCTTCCTACTCTACACTGTCTCTTTGACTGGCATATGTTATAAGCATTGTCATAAGGCCCACCCCCCAAAATCGATCTATTCTGAAGCTGTTGCTGGTGTCACAGCTCACCATGTAAGCAGAAAGCATGATTCTGGATTCATTTTAAGGTAGGAGTGCACTTTTTTTAAAGGGCACGTCCACCCCAAAACTAAAATGTAATCCCATACTGGCCCCACAGTGTTTTTAAAAAAAAATCCTTACCTTACATATCTACTCCTTATGGTTCTCCTGCAGAAGAAGTAAAGAGTAGAAGCTGTCAGTGAGTCATCCGGTCCGTGCTGCTTCCCTAACCTCAGTCAAGGCAAGTGATATGCGCGGGAGGTGTTTTGTGATTGTCTGCCTCTCAGCCAACCACAGACGAGGCTGCCGTCCGGTCCCCTTGCAACTTCGCAAGCAGGAGTTGGTTCAGACACAACGTGGGAGAGAAGGAACTGTAAGTCGCCACCTAAACATTTTTTTGAAGAAATATTTGGCAGTTGGGGGTGCCCAAACATCATTTTCAGAGTGGACATGCCCTTTAATAGAGCGCACTTGTGTGGCACCACAGTTACCCACGTTTTGATACAATCATTTTTATTAACAATTGCCATAGTAGTACATAATATACAAACATTGCTATAGTAAAGACATTTGGAAAGTACATAAAAGGATATTTTACAACAAATAGTGTGCATAAATAACTATTATAATGTTACATAAGGAAAGACTCTTCATTTGTTAATTTTAACACTAAAGTATTGTGACCGCACTCCTCCTGGTATTGCGATTATAGCTTTGGGGTGCATTTGTAAGTGAGGAAAGTGCCACTCTGTCCAAGAAATATACAACGTCCAAAAGACACAGCACTCCCAAATTCAATAAAGTGATATTTATTAATTACAGGGTATCAGCTGCCTTTGTCAGCCAGCAGCACAAACAGTCTAAAAAATGGTACACACTTTCACGTATTAATCATATGGACAGGAAATTACCTCACCAGGCTACCCTAATCCCCAATTTCAGAACCCCAAAACAGGGATACTGCATAAAATACTAGACAACAGACATGGGTGTTATAGAAAAAGATAAGTCATAGTCCCTATTAAGGCCTTTAGGGGCCCATGTGATCAGTTTGTTCACCCAACTCACCTCTCTTTTCCTGTTTTTAAAACTCTATCTCCTCCCCATTTGAGTGGGGGTACATGTACTAATTGTTCTAAATATTTTAGCTCTTTTTCAGTGTGTCCTAGTTTACAGAAGTGGGCCGATACTGGGTATTCAGTATTTTTCAATCTATGTCAGATTTATGTTGACAAATCCTCCCCTTAACTATTTGGGTGGTCTCCTCAACATATTTTAGTCCACAGGGACATATGATCAAATATATTAGAAATTTACTATTACGCATGCGATTCTCACTCTCCCCCCCCCCCCCCCCCATACTAACTTCACATAAACTGAACTAACCTGGTATTTCCTTCACGCATGCCAAACCCATTAGTAAATCTAAAGGGCCCCATATTTTTTACAAAGTTTTTAACAGTGTTATTAACTAGGGCAGTTAGATATTCTAAATTTCGACCTTTCCTAGTTCTATGTAAAAGGTCTGAGAGGGTAGGGGTCCCTCTTTGTTTCCATATATGAGAGCATAGGTGGGTTGATGGGCCACAAAGCAATAAATGAAAGAGCTAGCACAATGGAAATCAATTAGAATTATTGAAAATAGTTCTCTAATGATTTGTTGGGCTGGTTTCCATAAGGCGCATATAAAGGGGCAGTCCCAAATTATGTGCAGCGAGTACCCTTTCATCCACAAACTCTTCAGCATCTCTGTGTATGAAGACCATATGGTGTGCAATTTTTCAGGAGTTTAGTACCAGTGCAACATGATTTTGTAGGCATTTTCCTTGTTGGTGGTGCAGATCGGTGTGCGCCTTCTTGCCTGTTCCCTGATAGTCTCCCATTCTTCTCTAGATATTAATCTATTCAAGGATTTTTTTCCATGTACAAGTGTGTTTGGATAGAAGGCATTTATAGATAGAAGATATAACCGTATATACTCGAGTATACACTGTCCCGAATATAAACCAAGGTACTTTTAACTGATAAACTAGAAAACTGCTTGACTGAGTATAAACTGAGGGTTGACTTTCTCCAATAGGCAGCCCCATAGATAGTTCCACAGACGGTCCTATAGAAAGTCCCGTACACCAGCCCCATAGAAAGTCCCATACACAGTGTGGTCCCTGTATACCTTTCTGTGCAGCCTGAACACTTAAAGATATTTTTTTCCCATTTGCCTTGCGTCCTGGGCTGATCTGAGTGAGCAGGACAACAATTGCCTAACCCACTGAATCAAGAGGATTCTCTGTTACAGGGTACAGCTTTTGTTTTCCCAGGGCTATGTGATTTTGGCCAGCAGCATCCCAATCGACAGACCCGAGAATAAACAGAGGGGAGACTTTCAAGATGATTTTAAAGGGAAAAAAAATTGGTTTGTACTCGAGTATATACGGTAGGCCTTTCTGTAAGGGTCCCCTGAAGTATATTTGTCCAAATGTGAAGGTAGGGGAAAGATGAGTTTGTGTAAGGGTGGAGGCTATGGGGCGTATCTGAAGTATGAAAATAAAAGGGTGTTTGGAATTTCCTTCTTGCTTATAGTTGTGGGAAGCTATTAATCTTCCTGGAAATAGGGTCTGATATGTCATGTAATATTATTTGAAATTTTACCAACATTGCAATCTTTAACCCTTTCAGTGCCACAGAACGTGAATACACGTTCTCCATTGAAAAGGCTTAAACTGCCATAAACGTGTATTCACATTCTGTGGCTTCCCCTTTAAAAAAAAAAAATTCCTTAAGTGGTATGGGCAATCGGGGGCAGTATTCAGGTGCCCCCCTAGCCCCCTCGATCCCCCACCGTTTCATGAAAATCCGAGGGGGGGATGGGAAGATAGCACCCTTTGAAGTTCTTACCGCGCAGAGAGAGAGCAGAAGGAAGTTCAGGGATAAGGGAGACCCCGGTGACATCAATGAACTTCCTCCTTCACCGGGGTCTTCCCTAAGAGTGGTAGGATGCCCCTGGTGGTCTAGTTAGGTACTGCACTGTGATCTCCATTCTGATCACGCTGCAGTACCTATTATAGTAAAAGCTGTCATGCTGACACTTTACTATACATTTTGTGAATGGAACTCAAAGTTCCATTCACAAATAGGATTTTTTCTAAGTCTTTGCTACCCGGGTGCAAACAGAGATTTTTTTCTTGTAATTGAACTTGTGCATGCGTTCCCATTTGAGCTAGTTGGTGCCCACGTCTCTGTGTGCATCCACGCATATGGCATACCGTTTGATGCAGGATATGTGGGAGATTGACATTTAGTGGGGTTTTTTGCTTGTCAAGTGGGTTTAGGTAGGATTTCAACCCTTGAATTCATCTTACTTTATTTTTCACAAAACCCCTAAAAACACGGAGTTCTTTGGATTACTGGGTCTGGAATTCTTCATGTATGTATGAAAGCATGGCACCGTAACGTAGCTGAAGGTGTGAAGATTCCAAAAATATATAGTTTGCGGGAGGAATTTCCATGTTTCGGGACTGTTTCCTGTTATCCACTTGTGCATCGTCCCATTTGAGCTAGTTGGTGGCCACGTCCCTGTGTGCATCCACGCATAGTGGCATACCGTTTGATTCAGGGAAGATTGATAATTGACAAGTTTTTTTTTACATGACATGGAAATTTGCCATGATTTTTAACTTTGAATTGTATTTTTATAAATTTTTCCTGAAAATCTGGTAAAAAAGCGAATTTTTACATGAAACTGAGCCTACACCTTGGTGGTATGCATAAAGGAATCACACCATTGTGTAGCTGAAGGTGTGTAGATTCCAAGAATTATAGTTTTGGGGGTATTTCTAATATAGAGGGGTGTTTAGTCTGACAAATCTGAAAAGTTGCTCTAATTAGGCCATTGTTCATTGGCTCACTTTGTGGCTAGTTGATTCCACGTTTGCGGTGTTAACCATACATAGGGCACCGTTTGATTCAGGACATTTAGGAGATTGATATTTGGTAACTTTTTTTTATATTACTTGGGATTTTGGCATGATTTCTACCTTTGAGTGTTTTTTTTAAAAATTTTTAGAAAATCTGCTAAAACTGCGAACTTCTCTACGAAGAACTGCGCCCACACCATTGATGGTACGAATAAACAAACTACAGAATTACGTAGATAAAGGTGTGTGGATTCGAGAAATATATGGTTGTGGGGGTTGTTTGTGGGGAAAATTGCAGACTGTTCAAATTCAGATTTGGCTGAATATTTTGCTGTTTCTTGAGCCATTGGCATTGTTTCACTTCGTGGCTTTTGGCTTCCACGTCCGCGTGTGTAACCACACATATGGCATACCGTTTGATTCAGGACATTTGGGAGATTGATATTTAGTAACTTTTTTTTATATTCCATAGGTTTTGGCATGATCTCTACCTTTTGAAGTTGTTTTTTGTTCATTTTTCAAGACAAATGCAAACTTCTACGAAGAACTGCGCCCACACCTTGATGGTACGAATTAAAAATACCAGTGTTACATAGCTGAAGGTGTGTAAATTTCAGGAATATATAGTTTTGTGGTTATTTCTAAGTTACGGGGTGTTTTGTGAAAAAACTGCAACTGTCCAAATTCGGAGTTGGCTAAATATTTTTGCCGTTTCTGAGCCATCGTGCATTGTCTCACTTGTGTGGCTTTTCGCTTCCACGTTCCACGTGTGTAACCACACATATGGCATACCGTTTGATTCAGGACATTTGGGAGATTGTATTTAGTACTTTACATTCCATGAGTTTGGATATTCACTTTTGAATGTTGTTGATGTTCATTTTGAAACTGTAAACATCTATGAGACTGCCCACACCTTGATGGTATGACTGAACACTACAGTGTTACATAGCTGAAGGTGTGTAGATTTCAGGAATATATAGTTTGTGGGGGTATTTCTGAGTTGGGGGGGGGGTGTTTTTTTGAAAAACTGCAGACTGTTCAAATACAAGACTGGCGAATTTTTTTTGCTGCTACTGACATTATCACTGGTCACGCTCTGGGTTAGTTGGTAGCCATGCATTGAGCTTTCCTCCACAGTTTTTAGCTGAAATTCGCATTTGATTTTGTCTCTGATTTTATAGTTGAAGAAAAAAAGGAAATTTGATAAATAACTTACAATTGGACGAAAATGCAGGGTATCTGCATTTTGATCGAAACTTACCTCCGTAAAATCCTGCGGGTGTGTAGTTTCTAAAAATATCTCACTTGTGGGGATATTTTAGTTAATTTGGTAGATATTCTATGTTACTGTCAGTAGTGGTTATACATTTCAATTTGGTGTAATATTCTTGAAGGTGCAGTTTTAGTTTGGGGGGGTCTCCTGTACAGGAAAAGTCAGGTACCTACATATATCTGGTATCGTTGTACTCGGGAGTATCAGAGCTTTTAGAAACAGTAAGATTTTTTGTGTAACCTTAAAGGGTATCTCCACTGATAAAACCAACTTTGCCTCAAATACTATAGTTATAAATTCATTCACCTACCCAAAATTGCAGCCTCCTCAGAGCAGTGCAGAAGAAGATATTAAGCTTAGATGCCTGTACACATTACAGGCATCTGATCCGCGTCATATTAGGCACGCGCCATGAGAACCACCGAGGCGCGTTAATACTCTCGCGCATGCGCAGAAAAACTCTTCCGTAGTCGGAAGAAATTGACCTGCCTGCTTCGGGCCATCAGCCAATGGGAACATTAGCATCATTTTCCCATGGCTACCTGTAATAGTGACGCGCGGTCGCGCTCGCAACCAATTCCCTGCAGTGCTCAGTATGTTAGCACTGACAGTGCCAAATACAGAGATTTTAAACAAAATCTTGGGCGTTTTTATAAGATAGGGAATAACTACAGCCACTGTTTTATTTTCTGCATAAATAGCTGGTTAAATTCATTATTTTTGCTTGATGATTAGTTTTTTTTAATATGATTTTAATAGTGTGTGTGTGGTGTGTGTGTGTGTGTGTGTGTGTGGGGGTGTGTGTGTGTGTGGTAAGAGAGAGAGTGTGTGTGTGTGTGTAAGAGAGAGAGTGTGTGTGTGTGTAAGAGAGAGGTGTGTGTGTGTGGTGGTGTGTGTGTATGAGAGAGAGTGTTGTGTGTGTAGAGAGAGAGTGTGTGTGTGTGTAGAGAGAGTGTGTGTGTGTGTGTGTAGAGAGAGAGTGTGTGTGTGTAAGAGAGAGAGTGTGGTGTGTGTGTGTAGGAGAGAGTGTGGTGTGTGTGGGGTGTGGTGTGTAAGAGGTGTGTGTGTGTGGTGTGTGTGAAGAGAGAGTGTGTGTGTGAGAGAGGGTGTGGTTGTAGAAGAGTGTGTGTTTTTTTACTTCATTAGTATCTGAAAAATATTATTTTAATATTTAATAATTATGTTTTACAATATATTTTAGACATCAACATATTTTACTATGTAGCTGTTCAACAGACATTATGGGTAGGATATAATAGTTGGACTAGATGGACGTATGTCTTTATAAACCTCCAATACTATGTTACTATTGTAACTGTTTATACAGACATTATGGGTAGGGTATAAAGGCTGGACTAGATGGACGTATGTCTTTATATAACCGCCATCCAATACACTCCCAACAAGCACTGCAATACAACTTGTGAAACTCCCAGCATCCCCTGTAAAATACACCTTTTGTGGCACTCCCAGCAAGTACTGCAATACAGCTTGTGAAACTCCCAGCATCCCCTCTGATATAAATCAAATATCTTCCATCTATCCCCCAATATGGTTTTCATAAAGCTTATTAACTTTTGACTTTATAAATATATATTTATACAATTGAAAAACACACAAGTCTCCCCAGCCTTCTTATATCAGTGTGTTACAAGCTTCTATCTTTCCTGTGTCTCTCCCTGCACTATCAGATGTGAATAGATCATTCAGAGACAGGTAGAAAGGCTTTGTTTACAGCAGGCTTCACTGGGGTCAAGTGGGAGTGGCAGAAATCATGAATATTCATGTGATGATGCGCATTGACTGACAGCCTGCCCAGCACAGTAGCAGAAACCAACAGAACTTTCCCTGGCTGCTGCAAACAAACAAAGGACTTTTTAGGATA
>JAACNH010005558.1:0-19889 GCA_019447015.1 Hymenochirus boettgeri
TTGGTTTTGGGGAGATGGGGAAACCATTTGGTTTTAGGGAGATGGGGGAAACCACTTGGTTTTAGGGAGATGGGGAAAACCACTTGGTTTTGGGGGGATGGAGAATCCACTTGTTTTGGTGAGATGGGGAAAACCAATTGGTTTTGGGGAGATGGGGAAACCATTTGGTTTTAGGGAGATGGGGGAAACCACTTGGTTTTAGGGAGATGGGGGAAACCACTTGGTTTTAGGGAGATGGGGAAAACCACTTGGTTTTAGGGAGATGGGGAAAACCACTTGGTTTTAGGGAGATGGGGAAAACCACTTGGTTTTGGGGGATGGAGAATCCACTTGTTTTGGTTGGTGAGATGGGGAAACCATTGGTTTTGGTGAGATGGGAAACCATTGGTTTTGGTGATATAGGGAAACCACTTGGTTTTGGGAGATGGGGGAGGAAACCACTTGGTTTTGGTGAGAGGGGGGAAACCACCGGTTTTGGTGAGATGGGGAAACCACTTGGTTTGGTGAGATGGGGGAAACCCTTGGTTTTGGTGGATGGGGGAAACCACTTGGTTTTGGTGAGATGGGGGAAACCACTGGTTTTGGTGAGATGGGGGAAACCACTTGGTTTTGGTGAGATGGGGGAAACCACTTGGTTTTGGTGAGATGGGGGAAAACCACTTGGTTTTTGAGATGGGGGAAACCACTTGGTTTTGGTGAGATGGGGGAAACCACTTGGTTTGGTGAGATGGGGGGAAACCCCTTGGTTTTGGTGAGATGGGGGAAACCCCTTGGTTTTGGTGAGATGGGGAAACCCCGGTTTTTTAAAACACACTGCGTTTCAACAAATGGGTGTAAATTGATTTGTAGTGTGAACGAGCCCTTAGATTTCCATTGTTTGAATATCGCCCTGTCCTGATTTAGTAGCCATACTAATCTGTTTCATTCACTCTAAATTGGCAGGATTTGGTCAGGAATTGGCAATGGCAATTAAAAATATCCTATTTCCAATTGGGAAGCAATTAAATAGTACCCTGTCTGAACTGTGAGAGAACAACTTCTCCATATAGGTAATTATTGTATTGTTTATATATATGAATAGAGCAGATATATGGAATAGTATGCATGTATCTGTACAGGTATGATGCAAAATGGTTAGTCATACTCTGCAGTTCTCTAGAAAGTATTTTGTATAAATGTATGAACGTGTAATGATAAATAAATCAGAGGTTTTAGGGGATGGGGGAAACCACTTGGTTTACGGAGATGGGAGGGGAAACCACTGTTTTGCTGAGATGGGGGAAAACCACTTGGTTTTGGGGAGATAGGGAAACCACTTGGTTTTAGGGGATGGGGGAAACCACTTGGTTTTGGGGAAATGGAAGAAACCACTTGGTTTTGGGGAGATGGGAATCCATGTTTTGGTGAGATGGGGAAAACAATTGGTTTTGGGAGATGGGGGAAACCAACTGGTTTTGGTGATATAGGGTAAACCACTTGGTTTGGTGAGATGTGGGAAACCCCTTGGTTTTGGTGAGATGGGGGAAACCACTTGGTTTTGGTGAGATGGGGGAAACCACTTGGTTTTGGGGAGATGGGGAATCCACTTGTTTTGGTGAGATGGGAAAAACCAATTGGTTTTGGGGAGATGGGGGAAACCACCTGGTTTTGGTGATATAGGGTAAACCACTTGGTTTTGGTGAGATGGGGGAAACTCCTTGGTTTTGGTGAGATGGGGAAACCACTTGGTTTTGGTGAGATGGGGGAAACCACTTGGTTTTGGTGAGATGGGGGAAACCACTTGGTTTCCCCCCACACTGCGATTGTTATACAGCGCTAACACTGCGGTTGTTATACAGTGCTAACACTGCGATTGTTATACATCACTAACAGCAATTGTTACACAGCGCTAACACTGTGATTGTTATACATATCAAACACTGTGATTGTTATACAGTGCTAACACTAAATTGTTACACAGCGCTAAAATGAGATGTTATACAGTGCTAACACTGCGATTGTATATATCACTAAAACTGCAATTGTTACACAGCACTAACACCTGTGATTGTTATACAGCGCTAACACTGCAATTGTTACACAGCGCTCAACAATGCGATTGTTATACAGCACTAACTGCAATTGTTACACAGCCACTAATGCTGCGATTGTTATACAGCACTAACACTGCAATTGTTACTCAGCGCTAACACTGCAATTTTTACACAGCACTAACACTGCGATTGTTGTTATACAGCATTAACACTGCAATTGTTATACATAGCAACACTGCGATGTTATACATAGAACACTCGATTGTTATACATAGCTAACACTGTGATTGTTATACATAGCTTACACTGCGATTGTATACAGCACAAACACTGTGATTGTTATACAGTGCTAACAATGCGATTGTTAACATCACTAACACTGCATTGTTACACAGCGCTAACACTGTGATTGTTATACATCACTAACACTGCAATTGTTACACAGCGCTAGCACTGCGATTGTTATACAGCGCTAACAATGAGATTGTTATACAGTGCTAACACTGCGATGTGTATATATCACTAACAGTGCAATTGTTAACACGCACACTAACACTGTGATTGTTATACAGCGCTAACACTGCAATTGTTACACAGCACTAACTGCAATTGTTACACAGCATAATGCTGCGATTGTTATACAGCACTAACACTGCAATTGTTACTCAGCGCTAACACTGCAATTGTTACACAGCACTAACACTGCGATTGTTATACACGCATTAACACTGTAATTGTTAAACAGCACTAACACTGCAATTGTACCCAGTAACCCCATAGCTAACACTGCGATTGTTATACATAGCTAACACTGTGATTTTATACATCGCTAACACGGCGATTGAACAGACAACACCTGCGATTGTTATACAGACAAACACTGTGATTGTTATACAGGTGCTAAACATGCAATTGTTACACAGCGCTAACACCTGCGATTGTTATACAGCGCCAACACTGTGATTGTTATGTTATCAGACATCTAACACTGCAATTGTTAATCAGCGCTAACACTGCAATTGTTACTCAGGCTAACACTGTGATGTTATACACGCAGCTAAATACAATTGTATACAGCGTAAACACTTCGATGTTATACAGTGCTAACACTGCAATTGTTACCACAGCGCTAACACTGCGATTGTTATACAGCGCTAACACTGTGATTGTTATGTTATACAGCTCTAACACTGCAATTGTAATCATGCATAACACTGCAATGTTACTCAGCGCTAACAATGATTGTTTATACAGCGCAACATACAATGTTATACAGCGCAACACTTCGATGTTATACAGTGCTAACACTGCAATTGTTACTCAGCGCTAACACTGCAATGTTATACAGCACAAACACTGCGATTGTTATACAGTGCTAACAATGCAATTGTTATACATCACTAAACACTGCAATTGTTACACAACGCTAACACTGTGATTGTTATACATCACTAACTAAATTGTTAACATCGCTAACACTGCGACTGTTATACAGCGCTAACACTGCGACTGTATACAGTGCTAAACTGCAATTGTAACTCAGCGCTAACACTGAGATTGTATACAGTGTTAACAATTGCAGGTTAGTGAGGTATAACAATCGCATTGTTAGCACTGTATAACAATCACAGGTTTGTGCTGTATACACCATCATGTTAGCTATGTATACAAACACAGTTTTAGCTGTATAACAATCGCAGTGTTAGCATGTATAACAACGCAGTGTTAGCTATGGATAACAATTGCAGGTTAGTGCTGAAACATCGCAGTGTTAATGCTGTATAACAATCGCAGTGTTAGTGCTGTGTAACAATTGCAGTGTTAGCGCTGAGTAACAATTGCAGTGTTAGTGCTGTATAACAATCGCAGCATTAGTGCTGTGTAACAATGCAGTTAGTGCTGTATAACAATCGCAGTGTTAGCGCTGTGTAACAATTGCAGTGTTAGCGTGTAAACAATCACAGTGTTAGTGCTGTGTAACAATTGCAGTTTTAGGGATAATACAATCGCCGTGTTAGCACTGTATAACAATCTCATTGTTAGCGCTGTGTAACAATTTAGTGTTAGCACGTATAAAATCACAGTGTTAGTGATGTACTAACACTCACAGTGTAGCGCTGTGTAACAATTGCAGTGTTAGTGATTATAACAATCGCAAGTGTTAAGCATGTATAACAACCGCAGTGTTAGCGCTGTATAACAATTGCGGATGTGGGGAAACCAGTGGTTTCCCCCATCTCACCAACACACCAAAGGGTTTCCCCCATCTCACCAAAACCAAGTGGTTTCCCCATCTCACCAAACCAAGTGGTTTCCCCATCTCACCAAAACCAGAGTTTCCCCCATCTCACCAAAAACCAAGTGGTTTACCCTATATCACCAAAACCCAGGTGGTTTCCCCCATCTCCCAAAAACCAATTGGTTTTCCCATCTCACAAACAAGTGGTTCCCCATCTCCCCTGTTTATACAGCGCTAACACTGCCATGTGTTACTCAGTCTAACATTGCAATTGTTACTCAGCGCTAACACTGTGATTGTTACACAGCCCAACACTGGCAATTGTTGTACAGCGCTAACACTGCAATTGTTATACAGCAAACACAGCGTAACATTGCGATTGTTATACATAGCTAACACTGTGATTGTCATACATCACTAACAATGGATTTTATACAGCGCTAACACTAAATTTTACACAGCGCTAACACTGCGATTGAAACACGACGCTAAAATAATAATTGTTTGCGAATACATCGTAAACTCGATTTTCCAGAGTTATCACTAACACTGCAATTGTTACAACAGCACTAACACTGTGATTGTATACATCATTAACACTGTGATTGTATACAGCACTAACACTGCAATTGTTACACAGCGCTAACACTGCGATTGTTACACACTCATTAACACTTGTGATTGTTACACAGCACTAACACTGTGATTGTTATACATCATAACACTGTGATTGTTACACAGCACTAACACTGCAATTGTTACACAGCGCTAACACTGCGATTGTTACCACGCGCTAACACTGCGATTGTTATACATAGCTAACACTGCGATTGTCATACATCACTAACACTGTGATTGTTATACAGCACTACCACTGTGTGATTGTTATATATAGCTAAACACTGCGATTGTTATACATAGCTAATACTGCAATTTTATCTGTTGTATTCAATTAGATCAACTGGACTTGAAGTTTAGTTCTTGAAGACGTTTCGCTAGACATCCGACTGGCTTTCTCAATTCAGAATGACTTGTACAAGAATCTGTGGCAATTATGTAACCTGACAAAATCCCAATTAGCTATCACAGCCAAGTGTTAAGGGCATGATTGGATAGTGGCTAAGAGGGTTATAGGAACGCCCAGAGTATAAGTGCAAAAAGCATTGTACATGGCAGACAGTTGGTGTAGAACCCCCCCCCCCACCTCTATTTAGGCTTGGTTTCTTTATTCTCATAAATGGCCTCCTTAACACCTCTCTTGAACTAGTCAAGTTCCTTTGCCAATATGTTAACATTACAATCTTCTGTGCTGGACCATACTTTGATGCAGTTGCGTTTGGTCTCCACCACATACAAATCAGAGCATTCTTCACTGCACTGCACTGCGTATATGATGTCGCTTTTCTTGTGTTTCGGTATTGGGTCTTCCGGATGTACCAATTGCTGCCTCAGTGTGTTGTTCGGTTTAAAGCAGACAGGAATACAGTGTTTTTTGTAAATGCTTCTTAATTTCTCAGAGACCCCTGCTAACATATGGGATGACCATGTTCTTTAGTTGATCTAATTGATACAACAGATATACCATGACCGGATGAATGAGACCTTCACAAGCATAACACTGTGATTGTTTACATAGCTAACACTGCATTGTATATATAAGCTAACACTGCGATTGTTATACAGCACTAACACTGCGATTGTTATACAGTGCTACACACTGTAATTGTTACACAGAGTAACACTGGATTGTTATACATAGTAACACTGCATAGTTACACATAGCACACTGCGATTGTTCACACAGCACTACACTGCAATTTGTTACACCATGCACTACCATGCGATTTGTTACACAGCACTACCCACTGCGATTGTTACCAGCCTACACACGTGTAGCACACTGCGATTGTACACAGCATACCACTGCGATTGACACAGCACTACACTGCGATTGTTACACAGCACTAACATGCATGCGATTGTTATACATAGCTAACACTGTGATTGTTATCATCACTAACACGTGATTGTTATACAGCACTAACACTGTGGATTGTTATATATAGCTAACACTGCGATTGTTATACATAGCTAACACTGTGATTTTATATGTTGTATTCAATTAGATCAACTGGACTTGAAGTTAAGTTCTTGAAGACGTTTCGCTAGTCATCCGACTGGATTTCTCAATTCAGAATGCTTGTACAAGAATCTTGGAATTATGTACCCTGAAAAATCCAAATTAGCAATCACAGCCAAGTTTTATAGGCGTGAATGGATAAGGCTAGAGGGTGTTATAGGAACGCCAGAGAGTACAGGTGTCAAAACAGCATTGTACATGGCAGAGAGTTGGTGTCACAAACCCCCCCCCACCACGTCTATTTAGGTTTGGTTCTTTATTTCACATAAATGGCCCTCCTTAACACCTCTCTTGAAACAGTCAAGTTCCTTTTGCCAATATGTTAACATTACAACCTTCTGTGGGGCCATACGTTGATGCAGTTGTTGTTTGGTCTCCCCCACATACAAATCAGAGCATTCTTCAGCACTGCACTGCGTAATGATGTCGCTTTTCTTGTGTTTCGGTATTGGGTCTTTCGGAAGTACCATCTGCGCCTCAGTGTGTTGTTTCGGTTTAAAGCAGACAGGAATTTTGAAAATTATATCACAACAGATATACCATGACCTGGATGAATGAGAACCTCCACAGCATAACACTGCGATTGTTTATACATAGGTAACACTGCGATGTTTATACAGCACTAACACTGTGATTGTTATCAGCATACATGCGATTTTTAAGCTAACACTGCGATTGTTATACATAGCTAACACTGCGATTGTTACACAGCAATACCACTGCGATTGAACACAGCACTAATACTGCGATTGTTACACAGCACTAACACTGCGATTGTCACACAGCACTACACTGCGATTGTCACACAGCACTATAACACTGCGTTGTTACTCAGCACTAACACTGCGATTGTACACAGCACTAACACTGCGTTGTTACTCACTAACACAATGCGATTGTTACACAGCACTAACACTGCGATTGTTACACAGCACTTACACTGCATTGTTACCACAGCACTAACACTGCATTGTTACACAACACCAACATGCGATTGTTACACAGCACTAAACACTGCGATTGTTACACAGCCACTAACACTGCGATTGTTACCAGCACTAACACGTTGTTACACAGCACTAACACTGCGATTGTTTACACAGCACTAACTGCGGATTGTACACAGCACTACACTGCGATTGTACACAGCACTAACACTGCGATTGTTACACAGCACTAACTGCAATCTTGTTTAAACATTGCAACACTGCGATTGATATACAGCGCTAACACTGTATGAATACAATTTTGCACTGGAGACATTTCATTCCCAACCACTGACATTTTAAAGCGACAATTACAGCAAAAGTTTGAACATCACTAGGTAATTATAAATGGAAACATTGTATACATTTGTAGGTAATTGTTTTTGCTTTTTTAAAAGGTGTTTGAACAAGCCTCTATGTAGATTAAAGGGTGTCATTTTAACCTACCCGGGCAGGAAGGAAGTGTAGGGCTAGTATTCCTACCTTCCAATGTTCTTTTACTGGGAGCACCAGTTTGATGAAAAGCATGTCATGGAGCTCTTTTTTCATCTGCCAGGTTTGGTCCTGGACTCTCCGATATAAAGATGATGTTGAAGCAGGGAGGAAGTCTGGACATAGAAAATAGGAAGAGGAAGAGCGTGAAGCATGTTTCTCCTCAAGGTAGAAAAAAATCATTTCTACCTTCCTGCCCAAGGTATTTTTTCATTTGCTTTCTTTTTTTAATACATAAAGTATCTTTCCTCGTTAAGGTACTAACTCAGTACTGATTTTTTGCAGTAACAGGATATTGATTGAGAATGTCCTGCCCAAAGATAGCTAGTCAAAACAGAAAAAATATGACATTGAGTTTCTGAGAAGGATTTATCATCTTATGGAACCATCCACATGTCAATCAAAATCCAGTGCAGTCAGTGAAGCGTGAATCTTAATAATGTAAACAGAGAGTGTTTTACAGCAGTCTTCTGTTTAGTTACAGTATATTATCTTGAACTAAGCAGAGATTTCTATAATAGGAAACATATGCTATATAGTACTAGAAATTTTTCATGACCCTAAATTAAAGCTTGATATTTGATTTCATGAAAAGGGGTGATAACTCTACTTATACTGTACTTAATTAGGCAATACAGGCTAAAATATTATGCGCAATATTTATATATTGATAATGTATCATGGTAATGGCTGTATGGTATATGAAAATGGATCAGTACTATGTCACATATGGGCACATTTTTATTGCTATGAAGTTATGTAGTAGAGTTGGTAAATTGGCCAATCCTGCTGCAAGAGGAGCACTCTCTTCCACTGCATATGGTTTCTCCTTTTTTTTTTAGCTAATAGCTATGGTACTTGATAGCATCTCTCGGAGACGATCCTAACTGGCGTCATAAGTGAAATGAAAAGCTTGTGTTAACACAAACTATTTATGTGTGCGTGTGTGAATAAGCCCTACTGGAAGCTCACAGTCTGGGAAGGTTGTGTTCAATGTGTGTGTGGCCTTGGTCCAAGATAAACAAGCAAAAGGTCAAGGAGGCAGTATTCACTCAAGATAAAAACAAATAGGCCAGAAAGCAGACAAAAGAAATCCGTTTCAAGCTATGGTTGGCCAACAGGTGCACAGGTCAAAAAAAGCTCACATAGAATCTGGTAAATATAAAGGATGCTGTATTACTGCACTAAATTTTGCTTTATGTCCACACAGAGTATATCTATCTGCGCACACACTCGATAATAAATTAGGAAACCTTGCACCAGTCCCTCAGTCTAATGTTGGGTTGGTTCACAGGTTCTTTTATTACATGCTAGGTGGCTTTTGGTACTTGTTTCTAGTCCATGGGCTGCTTTGCATAATTTGTTCAGTGGAAATGGGTGCTGACATAAATTCTCTGACCCATTGTTCCCTTAGTTATGCAATTCAGCTCACACAGGAACATTACAGCGGGAATTTTAAAGCACAGTATAAACACAGCAAGCATTCAGCATTGCTAAATTCATGCAATGAGGGCAGATCCACACATGTAAATCTGTTCATTCCTAACTATAAATAGTAATGTACATAAAAAAGAAACTATGCAAAACGCCTTTAAAAGAAGAAGGAAGGAAACATTTTCTCTGAGCCATTGAACACCTAAACTCTGGCAGTTATTCACATTTTACTGATTGATTAATGGTGACTTAATCCTTGGGCAGCTGCTTTAGATTTCGATTGGCCCTTTTTCCACCACATTGACTGCTACAAATCACTCGCTGGAAACTTAACCCTAAACATTAGTGAGGCAATAGCAAATGTAAATAGTCATGGGCAGAAACCCGGTGGTGGGATATAGACATCGTCACAGAAATTTTCTGTTACAATAATTAAATGTCACATTCTTGACAGCACTGAAAACAAAAGTGATATAAAATTGAAAAAACACATTGATCACTACTGTGGCTCAGTTGTTAGCACTGAGCCTTGCAGCATGAGGGTCCTGAGTTCGATTCCACCCTTGGACACATCTGCAAGGAGTTTGTATGTTCTCCCCCGTGCTTGCGTGGGTTTCCTCCGGGCATCGGTTTCTCCCACAATCATAAAGACATACTGATAGGTTGTATGTGTAAATAAATGTGCTTAGATTGTAAGCTCTTTCGGGCAGGGCCTGGTGTGAATGTTTACATGTAATTGTAAAGCGCTACGGAGATGTTCGTGCTATATAAATCCACAATAATAACAATAATACTGTAATGTCCTATGACGTGCTAGATTGTTGGCCAAATCACATTCTAGTATGTGTACAAGCTCGCCACCACAATCCACATCCTGCTAGATTACTTAACAATGTCATTTAAGTCTGACCTTTGTTCTCCTGCTCCACAGGCAGTTTCATGCTTGATCCCTCCCTTCATTGAACAGAACAAACTGTGCAGCTACTACAGAGCACCTGTCTGTCGGGCTGAATGGCTAATGGCTGGTCCCAATGATATTTATCTATTTGTGATAATATCTTTATATCAAAGTAAGAACATGTTTTTCCATGATGTATTTAAGGATAATGTGCCCCTTAGAGCTAGGCCACACTGTTGCGCTTTTTTTTGCGTCTGCGCTCTTGCGTTTTTTTTCATATCATTGAAAATGTGGCAACGCACCGAAAAGTGTGTTTTTGGGTGATTGCGATTGCGATTTGCGTTCTGCATTTTAAATTGCAATCGCGTTTTCAAAAACGCTATGCGCAAAAGCAACAAAATCGCACATGAAAACACATGCGATTCCGTGTGCGATTGCGTTGCAGTGTGGCCGTGCCCTTACAGTGTAATATAAGGCTGTGAGACAGCCAATCACAGACGCAGTGCTGGCAATTGAAACAGTCACAGGAACGAAGGCTGGTAAGATTCTGGGTCCCCCAGGAGTACAGTTAAGAGGCAGAATACTTTTCTTACACAGGAAGGCTCCTACTATTCACTTTCTGGGACTTTGAACAGGCACTGCAGGAAACCATTTAGTGCTGAGGAGCAAGGTAGGGTTTTCATTACACAGTGGGTTAAATTATAGCTTTGGGGGTGGACATACCCCTTAAAGACAGAACCCTTTTTCACGCTTTTTAAATTTAAAAGGATAAAAAACCCCAGTACTACAAAACTTTGGTGTCATTAACCACCCCCACGCTGCCTGAATACACAGTTTGAAACATAACTCACAGCCCAGCCATTTTTCAGATGTAACAGATAAAGCAGAAAACCTTTGACGTTCCCGAGTCCGTTCGGCGCCGTGAACAGGTGAGTCATAGGAATGGGCGGTCCCTGTTGCACCAGGGACTCCAGAACTCACTTTGGATTTCTGCTTTATGTTACAGCTGAAAGAATTGGGCGTGAGTTATGTCTCTAACAGTTTAAAGTGTGGGGTTGGTTAATGGCATGGGGAGTGCAGTGGGATATATTCTTATAAAAAAAAAATATTTAGCTACGTACTGAGAGAGGTTTTATAAGAATATTTCCCACTGCACCTCCCCATTGAAAGTCCATAGTCTATGTATTGTATCAAATATATCCAATTCAGGCTGGCACTGAAAGCCGATACATACCTCCCCAGTCTGGCCAAAACAGGCACAATATGCCCGGCCTGTTTGTATTGGCATCCCAGAACACCTCGGAGGTCCAGGGTGCATGTCTGGTTGGTGGAATGAAGTGACAAATATGTATATAGACATGATTACAGTACGGATGAAGTTATGTCACATGTGAAGGAAAATAACTAGCCTTCACTGCTGATTTTATTAAAAGAATCAAACATTTGAGTTTACTGCAACAGGACGCCAACCTAAATCTGATCCACTCAGATAAGCCTAGAATCATATTAAACAGGAATAGAAACTTAGAAATACTTGCCCATAGCGATTGAGGATCATACAAAGAAACAACTTGTACAGATCAAACAGAGAGATTTTATGGCTGTATGAAATGTAGCAGCTGTTAAATATCAAAGCAACATAAATTTTAAGAATTAAATTGAACCACCATGGGGAAAGGTTTTAAAAAAATGTATTATGAACTGTATCAGGACTAACGTGTTTATCTATATTCAATGTATATGTTGAAAACAACAGGTGGGAAGGACTGGCAGGGTAACACGTAATAGAGAGCATGTGAAGGAAACCAAATGGATTTTCAAATTGCAGATTATTTAGCACACAAAGGCCTCAGAAAATGGAATAATTTTTGGAACTTTGTGTGAACACCCCGTCCTGTAACAGGTTTTTTTAGGATCTATTTTTATCAGTTTTGTCTCTTATTGACTTCCCAGTATCCTTTGTCTGTTTGAAATGAACATGCTCAGTCCCCTATTTTGATCATGTTGTATCTTAGCACTTTTTGTGGATCAAATAACAATAGGTGGACATGTGAGTCTGCTTTAAAACCGGCACAATGTACACAACTGGGGGTGCAGCATCACTATTCAATAATACTGCGTCTTTTACGAAGGCTGTATCTCTACAATATATAAAAACAATATAAATAATTATAAGTGCTGGAGCCTTGCCACAAGATGGAAAGGAGGTCCCTGCCCCACATAGAGCTTACAATCTAGTTAGGAGGGAACTACAGATACAAAGCAAGGGTATCTAGTGCATGCGGAGACTATGCAGTACAAATAAAACAATCATATACTGTGCTGGTTACAGATAGGTAGGATGTAAGGTTAGATTGATCGTATATAGATATATAGATACCATATACTGTGCTGGTTACCAGATAGGTAGGATGTAAGGGTACGATTTATCATATTAATTATATAGATACCATATACTGTCTGGTTACCAGATAGGTAGGATGTTAAGGGTAGATTTATCATATATAGATATATAGATACATATACTGTGCTGGTTCCAGATAGGTAGGATGTAAGGGTAGATTTATCATATATAGATATAAGATCCATATACTGTGCTGGGTTACAGATAGGTAGGATGTAAGGGTAGATTTATCATATATAGATATATAGATACCATATACTATGCTGGTTACCAGATAGGTAGGATGTAAGGTAGATTTATCATATATAGATATATAGATACCATATACTGTGCTGGTTACCAGATACGTAGGATGTAAGGGTAGATTTATATATATAGATATCATAATACCATATACTGTGCTGGTTACCAATAGGTAGGATGTTAGTGTAGATTTAATCATATATAGATATATAGATACCATATACTGTGCTGGTTACCAGATAGGTAAGAGTAAGGGTAGATTTATCATATATAGGTATATAGATACCATACACTGTGCTGGTTACCAGATAGGTAGGATGTAAGGCTAGATTTATCATATATAGAGTATCTAGCATACCATATACTGTGCTGGTACCGGATAGTAAGATGTAAGGTAGATTATCATATATAATATAGAGATACCATATACTGTGCTGGTTACCGATAGGTAGGATGTAAGGGTAGATTTTATCATATAGATATATAGATACCATATACGTGCTGGTTACCAGATAGGTAGGATGTAAGGGTAGATTTATCATATATAGATATATAGATACCATATACTGTGCTGGTTACCGGATAGTGTAGGATGTAAGGTAGATTATCATATATAGATATATAGATCCATATACTGTGCTGGTTACCGGATAGGTAGGATTGTAAGGGTAGATTTATCATATATAGATTATGAGATACCATATACTGTGGCTGGTTACCGATAGGTTAGGATGTTAAGGGTAGATTTATCATATATAAGATATTCAATACGGTGCTGGTTACTAGATAGGTAGGATGTAAGGGTAGATTTATCATATATAGATATAATAGATACCATATACTGTGCTGGTTACCAGATAGGTAGGATGTAAGGGTAGATTATCGTATATAGATTATAAGATTACCATATACTGTTCCTGGTTACCAGATAGGTAGATGTAAGGTAGGGTAGAGATTTATCATATATAGATATATCGATACCATATTACTATGCTGGTTACCAGATAGGTAGGAATGTAAGGTAGTGACGTTATACATATATAGATATATAGATACCTATACGTGTGCTGGTTACCAGATAGGTAGGAGTAGGGTAGATTATCATATATAGATATATAGATCCCATATACTGGATGCTGTTACCAGATAGGTAGGTATTGTAAGGTCGATTATCACATATATAGATATACTAGATACCCATTATACTGGTGCTGGTTACCAGATTAGGTAAAGATTGTAAGGGTAGATTTATCATATATAGATAATATAGATACCAATTACCTGTGCTGGTTACCGGATAGGTAGGATGTAAGGCTTAGATTTATCATATTAGATATAGTACATCTACTGGCTGTTACCGGATCAGGTAAGATGTAAGGGTAGATTTATATATATAGATATTAGATAACATTATATTGCTGGTTACCGAGATAGGTAGGATGTAAGGTAGATTTATCATATTCAGATATATAGATACCATTACTGTGTGGTTACCGGATAGGTGGATGTAAGGTTAGATTTTATCATATATAGGATAATAGATACCATATACTGGCTGGTTACCGATAGAGGATTAAGGGTAAGATTATCATATATAGATATATAGATACCCATATACTGTGCTGGTTACCAGATAGGTAGGATGTAGGGTAATTTATACATATGATAATATAGATACCATATACTGTGCTGTTACCAGATAGGTAAGATGTCAAGTGGTAGATTTATATATAAGATATATAGTACCATATACTGTGGCTGGTTACCGGATAGGTAGGATGTAGGCTGATTTATCATATATAGATATATAGATACCATACTGTGCTGTTACCGGATACGGTAAGATGTAAGGGTAATTTTAATCATATATAGATATATAGATACCTAGTACGTGCTGGTATAAACCGGATAGGTAGGATGCTAAGGTGATTTATCATATATAGATATAAGATACCATTATACTGTGCGGGTTACCGGATAGTGGAGTGTAAGGGTAATTTATCATATTAGAGTATGTAGAGAACCATATTACTGTGCTGGTTACCGGATAGTGAAGGTGTAAGGGTAGATTTACTCACTAAGATATTAGATCCATATCACGTTTTCTGTGTTCCGGATATGTAGGATGGTAAAGGGTAGATTTATCCATATAGAGATAATATACCCTATACTGTGCCTGGTTTACGATAGGTAGTGGTGTAAGGGTAGATTTATCATATATAGATATATAGATACCATATACTGTGTGCGTAACCGGATAGGTAGGGTGTAAGGGTTAGATTTATCATATATAATATTAGAACCACTATACTGTGCTGGTAACCGGATAGTCTGGTGTACTGGGGTATATTTATCATATATAGATATACTAGATACCATATAATGTGCTGGGTACTCGTGATAGTAGGAGTGTAAGGGTAGCTTTATCATATATAGAGTAATAGATTACCATATACTGTGCTGGTACGATAGGTAGGATGTAAGGGTAGATTTATCGATATATAGAATATAGATACCATATACTGTGCTGGTTACCCGGATAGGTCGGATGTAAGGTAGATTATTCCACTATAAGATAATAGATAACAATACCTGTGCCTGGTTCCGCGATAAGGTAAGATGTAAGGGGTTAGATTTATACATATATAGCATTCTAGATACCATGAACTGTGCTGGTTACCGGATAGGTATAGTAGTGTGAAGGGTAGATTATCATTAATAGAATATATAGAACATATACTGTGATGGTTTACCGGATAGGTAGGATGTACGGGTAGATTTATCATTAATAAATATAGATACCCCAGTATACTGTGCTGGTACCGTATAGTAGATGTAGGTTCAGTACTACATACGTTGGTTAAAAGGTAGGATTGGTAGATTATATATATAGATATATAGATACCATTATGTGCTGGTTACGATAGGTTGAGGATGTACAGGGGTAGATTTATCATATATAAGTCATTATCAGATACATATACTGTTGGCTTGTTACAGGATAGTAAGAAATGTAAGGGTAATTATCAATAGTATTGATTACACTATACTGGCTGTTAACGGATAGGTAGGATGTGTAAGGGTAGATTACTTGATAATACGATAATTAGGCTGTCCGATATTAGGGTAATTTCATATATGATATATAGATACCATAATACTGGTGCTGGTACCGGATAGGTAGGAGTAGGGTAGTTATATCTAATAGATATTATAGAGTACTCATATACTGTGCTGCGTTAGCGGAATAGTAGGATGTAAGGGTATATTTTATATCTAGATATATAATACCATTATAACTGTGCTGGTTACCGGATAGGTAGGATGTCAAGGGTAGATTTATCATAGATAGATATATAGTCCCATATTACTGTGCTGGTTACGGATAGGTCAAGGGTGTAAGGGTAGATTTATCATATATAGATATATAGATACATTACTGTTGCTGGTTACCGGAATAGGTCCAGGATGTAAGGGGTAGAATTTATACATATTAGATCTATAGATCCCTTACTGTGCTGGGTTACCGGATAGGTAGGGATGTAAGGGTAAGATTATCATATAGATCTATAGATAAAGATAATATATCTTGTGCGGTTACCGATAGGTAGAGGTTATAAGGGTAAGATGTTATCATATATAGAGACTTTAGATACCATATACTGTGCTGGTTACCGGTAATAGGATAGGATGTAAGGGTAGATTTATCATAATAGATATCTATAGTACCATATACTGTGTGTGTTACGGATAGGTATGATGTTGTGTAAGGGAATTTATCATATAGATATATAGATACCATAGTACTGTGTGGTTACGACCCGATAGTTAGGATGTAAGGGTAGCTTTTAGTCAATATGATCTATTAGATCACCAATATCGCTGGCTGGTAACCGATAGGTAGGACTGTAAGGGTAGATTTATCAATATAGATGATAGTACAATATACTATCCTGCTGGCCTGATGACCAGATAGGTTAAGGATGTACGGGTAGCGTTTATCTATATAGATATATAGATACCTATACTGGTGCTGGTAACCATAAGAGGTAGGCATTGTACACGGGTAGATTTATCATAATTAAGATTATAGATAATATATCTGTGCTGGTTATACCAGGATAGGTAGGCGTAGGTCATTATATCGTGTATAGGGAAGATACATTTATTGTGCCTTATAGAATTTATCGTAGTTAGATTATAGCTTAATATATATATAGAGCATATACTGTGCTGGTTTACAGGATCGGTATGGATGTAAGGAGTTTAGATTTATTCATAGAATATAAATATAGATATCATATCTGTGCTGGTATACCATATAGGTATGATGGTAAGGCAGAGTTTGTTATCATGCAATAGATATTATAATACCATTATCTGGTGCGGTTACCGATGGTAGGATTGTAAGGTCTATTGATTTATCAATATATAGATATATAGGATACACATATACTGTGGCTGGTTACCGGATAGGTAGGATGTAAGGTGATATTTATCAGATATAGATAATAGATATATTCATAGCTGTGCTGGGTACCGATAGGAGGATGTAAGGGTACGATCTTATCATATATGAATAGATAGATACCCATATACTGTGCTGGTTACGCGATAGGGGTAGTGAATGCTAAGGGTAGATTAGATTGGCATTACTAATATAGTAGAACATATACTGTGCGTGTTACCGGAATAGGTAGGATGTAAGGGTAATTTATTCTATATGAGATATATAGAATACCATATCTAGTGTGGGTTCCGGATAGGTAGGAGTGTAAGGGAGTTTAATCATATACTAGAATATATGATACCATATACTGTGCTGGTTACCGGGATACGGTAGGCGTGTAAGGTAGTTTAGCTTTAGATTATAGATAATTACTGTGCTGGTACGATAGTAGATGAAGGGCTACCTAGTTATAGATCCATAACTTGTGTAAACACCGGTAGATGTAAGGTAGATTTAACTTATAAAGATATCTATACGGATGTTACGGTGTAGGATGTAAGGGTAGATTTATCATATATAGCGATTAGCTACCAGATACGTGGCTGGTTACCGGATGCGCTAAATTGTAAGGGTAGATTTATTATTATATTAGACTTACTGTGCGGTACCGATGTAGATCTAGGTAATGAAATATATAGATACCATATACTGTGTGTTACCGGATAGGTAGGGTGCTACCCAGCGGTAGATTTCCTAGATCATATATTAGAATAGATACCATATACTGCTGCCTCGTACCGGATAGGTAGGCGCACTCTAAGCGGTTTTTCTAATCTATATGGGCATAGACGTCATTATAATACCCATTATCACTGTGCTGGTTACCGGATAGGTAGGTAGGTATACATCTATACGTATTCGATCATATACTTCCGGTACAATGAGGAACACTCCA
This sequence comes from Hymenochirus boettgeri, assembly GCA_019447015.1. Taxonomy (NCBI): domain Eukaryota; kingdom Metazoa; phylum Chordata; class Amphibia; order Anura; family Pipidae; genus Hymenochirus; species Hymenochirus boettgeri. The sequence goes on from JAACNH010005558.1 coordinate 18,275, forward strand.
GCGCTAAGGGAGTTCGATTCTCTATTAGCTATATAGATCCCCATAGTACTGTGCGAACCAGGCTAGGTAGGGCAGGGTAGCATTTATCCTCTAGATATATAATACTCATATACGTGTGTGTTACCGATAGGTGTAGGATTAGATAGATTATCATATATAGATATATAGATACCATATAACTTGATGGTTACGAGATAGGTAGGATGTAAAGGGTAGATTTATACATATTAGATATAATAGAACCATATACTTGCTGGTGGAACCAGTGTAGGATTAGGGTAGCTTTATCATATATGAGAATATGAAGATACCATATACTGTGCTGGAACCAATAGGTATGATGTAAGGTAGATTTATAATATAAGATATAGGATAATCATATAACTGTGCTGTTACCGAGAGGTAGGATAAGGTGTTAGTATTATACTAATCCTGGTTGGTAGGATATGTAGTAATTATAGTATAGATTCTATCGATACCATATACTGTGCTGGTTACCAGATAGGAGACTTTCGTAGGGTGGTAAGATTTATCATATATGATATATAGAATCCATCTACTGTGCTGTATCCAGATGGTAGGATGTAAGGTAGTAGATTTATCATAATAGACTGATAGATCATCCTATCCTGTGCTGGTTACAGATAGGTAGGAGCTGAAGGGTATGATTTTCATATATAGAATATAATACCATATCTGGCTGGTTACACAGAGGTAGTTAGATTAGTAGGGAGATTTATCATATATAGATCTATATAGATACCATATACTGTGCTGGGTAACGGATAGGTAGGATGTAAGGGTAGATTTATCATATATAGACAATAGTCCCAATCTGCTGCTGCCGGTATAACCAATAGGTGGATGTAAGGGTAGATTATCATATATAGATATATAGATCCCACTATTACTGTTCTGGTTACGAGAAGGTAGGATGTAAGGCTAGATTTATCATATATAGGTATTAGACTACCAATACTGGCTGGTTTCCGAGATAGGTAGAATTAAGGTGATTTATCAGAAAATATAATTATAGACTCATAAACGAGTGCCGGTTTACAGAATAGGTAGATGTAAGGGTAGATATCATATTCTGAGGATAGAAGATTTCCTTAGTTAACCTGGTGCTGGTGACAGATAGGTGTAGACTGTAAGGCGTAAGATTTATCATATATAGTATAGATATCATTTACTGTGGTAGGTTAACAGATAGGTAGGATGTTAATGGGTAGATTTACTCATGAATAGATATATAGATCATATACTGTTGCTGGTTACCGATAGTAGGAATAAGGGTTTAGATTTCATATATAGATATATAGATACCATATACGTGTGCTGGTTTACGCGGAAGTAGGATTGTAAAGGGTAGATTTATCATATATAGATATGATACGCGCGTTACCAGTATAGTGTGGACGTCGAGAGGGTTAGGTGGTAGATTTATACATATATAGATATTAGATCCTATATATCTGTGCGGTTACAAGATAGTAGGACTGTAGTCATCGATTTATCATATTAGCATATATAATACCATATACTGTGCGTTACCAGATAGGAGAATGTAAGGGTAAGATTTCGAATATAGAGATATATAGAATCATACACTGAG
>JAACNH010005559.1:0-19869 GCA_019447015.1 Hymenochirus boettgeri
GTTCTTGCGCAAAACCTGCCAATTGCCCGCTAGTGTTTAGGAAGTGTTTTTAACAGTTTTGGTGATAGTGCCATGTTCCCCAGACCATTCCCCAGGTACCACAACCATTTACAGTAAGTTATGGAAGAATAGAATGCTTTAATACAATGGAGTTTTTTCCAATAATATGATGTTGCTTTTTATTACATATATTACGTTTGTATATATATATCCCCCTCCTTCATATTCTCTAATATGGTATGGGATTAGGCAGGTTTGCTGTCCTCATATGCAGTGACCTGACGTAATGTAACGCATCAGCCACCTTCCTTGTCCTTCCCATGCTGAATAGCTCTGCAGGCGTGTGATGTGTTTTTAATGTTTATCTGGAGTAAAGATCGATTTTAATGTTTATGTGTGCAGCCCCACTCCCATACTTGTGTTATTTTGTAGTAAAAAGGTAACATTCTCCATATTTAATGGTCAAGTAAACAAAGGGAAAGTTGAGAGGAGAAATAGAAAAGGCAGATACTAAATAGTTTTAAATGAATTAATTTTATTTATTTATACTTATTTAACAGATAATCCAGAGGAAGGCGAAAACCCCCCCTATAGACAATAAGCTTCAGAGGGGAAAAATTCCTTCCTGACCCCAATTGGCGATCGGATTATACCCTGGATTAACTGGAGCTAAAGGTTTATACAAGAGCTTGGCAAGACCGTTGATGACGTCCACTGAGGCGATAATCTTCGGGAATCATTTGCTGATCTGCTGGGTGAGATAAACAATAACGTCTGATTGAACGGCCACAAATGTACAGTTATTGTCCTTATAAGCCACTTGTTTGTCGACTGATAAGCAAGGCTGGAGGGCACCATTCAAAGTTTTTTTCTGTCCATCTTTGGGCTTTCCCCTCTTTTGCTTTGCCTCCACTCTTATTTTGTCTCCAAAACAAGAGCTGTCTCAGTCTTCTGGTACTGCCTGCCCTCTAGTTCTGCACATCTTCCAGTCCTTTTTTGCTCTCAAGTACTTTTACCCCATGTGGTCCTGCCACAGCAATCTGGTCCTGCCCGTCTAGTCCTGCCCTACCTTAATCCCAAATCATTGTCTCCCCAACCGACCCCCCCTTTTCCTTTTTCCAATGTTTCTTTTCCATCCTTTCATCCCGATACCCAGCTGGTTTTCCCTCACATGGTCCTGTCTCCCCCTTGGCCCTGTCCCTACTTCAGTCTTTGACGCCTTATGACGTCCCAGGGAATCTTAGGGAGTTTGGGCCTTCCTCCCCTTTTGTTCTGTCCCTCCTTTGGTCTTGCTCAGCCTCCCGTTTTTTGTCTCTGGTCTATTTCCCTCTTCCTTCCTTTTCTCTTCTGCTTTTTCTCCCTCCTCTCTTCTATCCATTCCTCCTGATTCTTTGGTGGTCTTCCCTCGTTATTGGGCCTGACTCCCCTTTGGTCCTGCCTCCCTTTCAGTCCTGCTCTCCCTCTGGTCTTGCCCCCCTTCTGGCCTTTCCTCTCTCAGGTCCTGCCCTCCCTCTGGTTTTTCTTCCTTTTTGTCTTGCCCCCACATTACTTCTGGCCCCCTTCATTCCTGTCCTCCCTTCGTCCTTCTCTATTTCAAGTCTCTTTTTTTGGGACTTTCTTCTTTCCTTGTCCTTCCTATCTCATCTCAAGTCTCTTTTTTTTCTGTTCTTCTTTCCTTTCTCCTTTTTTTTCTCTATTTGTTTTTTTCTCCTCTTGCCTTCAATTTTTGTTTGTTCTTTTAGCTGTATGACTGCATTGAAAAAGAAAACTGTTAATATCAATTCCAACCATTATTCAAGTGGTAGAATACATTTGACTTTATAGGTTGATAGTTAATGTGAGATGGGTCCCCCTGCCCTGGGATAACAGGAGTAAGATTGAATTAAACAATTACAAAAACTGGATTGCAAACACAAGCTAAAGTATATATTATGGAGTCAGGACCAAACTATATATAAAGGGTTATTATTGTCGGGTTTTGCTATTTGTTTAATAGTGTAATTTATACAGTTTCTGTAGCATGTGTGTGTATATATAATATATGTATGTATAACAAGGGTATATTAACCATCAATTTCTCCCTATCTGATTACATTACTAATTATTAGCTAAAAAGCACTTAAATATAGGTTTCACGTTCTAATTATTTGGAAGGTAAATTGAGATTGGGCTTTTTAGGTATCAGTTCGTATTTAATGCGAATCCCTCTTTCTAACTGTATATCCCTACTATCTCTAGAAGCATAAATAGGAAGTAACAGCCAATACCAGGTTGGGATCACAAGTAAACCAATACTGTAAGGATTACATTACCTTCCAATCCTGCCTCCAGGATGTCAGTCATTTCTTCACTCTGTGTAAAGAAGGAAATAATTAATGTCTACTGTGATATAAATTTACAGGCTCATTCACGGAGAGCTGCAGTGTCTCTGCTGTGCTCTCCTAGAGGTTAAATGATTTCCAAAGGTCAATCTACCTAATGTATGACTAGAGTATGACCAGCATTAGATAATAAAAGTGACCACGTTATAGTTATAAACATTCTGATAGTACAATAAAGATTATACAATGAGTATTGGGTTGGAGAGGTTTGAATAGATAGAAGGAGATGAAAATGTTTAGAATCTTCTCAATCATGTACCTTATACCATATACCCTATCACATAGCTTCCCTAGAGAAAATAGGAAAATGGGCTGCGCACATCCTGGTTTCACTTTATTTAAGAACAATTATACCTACCTCCTATTCACTCCTCTTCTTATATCCATGCTTTCTACCAGGGGTGAGGGCCTAATCGCTAGGTCCTCACTCCTGGGCTGTTCGTATTTACACTGCTATACTTACACAGCGCTGCTCCACTCCCACTTCCTCGCTTCCGGGATGTGTCCAATGGGAAGACGCACTCCTTGCAGAGCATGTCTTCCTATTGGCCTCATCGCCGAGGTAGGGAGGGGCGGAGCTTACTGGAACAGTGCTGTGTAAGTACAACAGTGTAAATGCGAACAGCCCAGGGGTGAGCACCTCACCCTTGGTAAAAGCGTGGATATAAGAAGAGCGAATAGAGGTAAGTATAATTGCCCTTTAAACCACTATTGTAATTGTATGTATGTATGTATAGTTTATTTTAGAAGCGCACCCGGGACACAGCGCTGTAAGTAATAAAATACAATAAAGTCATACAAGGGGGATAAATACATAGATAGTTCAGTCATAATATATAAATGATATAAATAGAAGTGCTAGAGCTTTGCCACAAGAGAAATGAGGTCCTCGCCCCTTAGAGCTTACAATCTATTTAATTGGACTTAATAGGAAAGTATTGGATTTCACATATTACAGCATAATGTACTTACTCTTCCTTCACAGCTGGCTCACAGACAGCCTTCAGCAGAGGTAAAAAATAAAATAAAATTATTAAAATACAATTGTACAATGTACATATGAAAATATCTATTATTGTACAATTAAAGGTCAGGATTACATAGGGTTGGCAGTAGACAAGGACAGGTGAATGCCTTGAGAATTTCAAATCTATTATTGGCTCCTTAAGGTGCTCATACACGGTATTCCACCTTCCATGTCCTGTGACATTTCTTACCAATCTGACTAGACTGATCAGTAATCAGTTGAAAATGAAAATACTGTGCCAATGTTTTAGCTCACTGATCTAGTGGATCATTAAATAACTGATATGCCTAATCATTTAGACTTTCATTTTGCCAAAAAGAAGTCAGACAGCAGCAATTGGTTTGTTGGAAGTTATGGGCGATATTTTGCTCAATTAACTAAATATCTGTAATATCTAATTTTTCTACTTACTCCCCTCAACAGCCGGTGTTACTAACTCAACAGCCGGTGTTTCTTAACTCAACAGCCGGTGTCTCCACAGCTGGTATAGGCGCTTCCTTTTCCACAACCGGTGTCACTATGTCCACAGCCGGTATAGGTGCTTCCGGTTCCACAACCGGTGCCACTGACTCCACAGCTGGTATAGGTGCTTCCGGTTCCACAACCGGTATCACGTCTCCACAGCTGGTATAGGTGCTTCCGGTTCCACAACCGGTATCACTATCTCCACAGCCGGTATAGGTGCTTCCGGTTCCACAACTGGTGTCATTGTCTCCACGCCATTATAGGGGCTTCCGGTTCCACAGCTGGAGGCTAAAGAAATAGTTGAATATAATGCGATAAATACGACTGTATTGTTTTATACATTCAGGGATTAGGATTTTAAGTTTCCCAAGTAGAGAAGAGAAAATCTATGTGGCTGTAATAATGATTCAATATTGGAATTGTGTCTGTCGGTAAATCTGATTTTGGTGTAAAGTTTTGTGTGATTTTATGGCAGCAATATGGTGGAACTAACATTATCATGCAAAACTCCTGCTATTGCAGGATTAAAGGGCCACTTGACAGCTACCTGCACCCAATTCCTACTGATTTATTTAGCAGATTATTGATATTCTTCTAACCAATATTTAAGGATAATTATTGCCCCAATTTGTCAGAGGAATCCAGGTCCCCCCCCATGTAGTCAATCTTGACTGTGGCTACTGACATCAACAGCCAATGACTGACTGCTCTCTTCCCTGCTGCCTCCACTGCACATGATCAAGTTCCTTGAACAGAGAGAGGAGGTTGTAACCTCTGCCAGAAGATAGAGAACAAGCGCAATCAATAATTAAATATCTGGTTATAAATGTAATAAATTGCTATACTTACAAGCTCAACAGCGGGAACAGGAACTGGAATCTTTTTCTAAAAAAACAGGTTATGATTAGTTTATATTTCTTTTGAGATATAAAATAAAGTAAAATAATTAAAATAAAGGTGACCATATACATGACAAACAAACATACTATATCTCACTATGGGACCTGTGATGTATAAATGATAAGAGAGCACTGAGTTTTAGCAGAATAACGGCACACAGAGATAAAATTCTGTACCTGATATTTAGGGGTTTGGTGTATTTGGCATTAACCTATGTAACTGGTGGGATGTGAATGATGGCACATTCAGCTCATCTATAGATGGAACTGAGGATGAGATGGAAATAAAAATATCTACCAGTCTTACCTTTCTCTTTCCACCACAACATTTAAATTGCAGCAAAAATTGTCTAAATCGTTTGGATGCCATTTCGATATAAATCGTTAATAGGAGAAAAGCAAAAAAGAGGTTTTAGGAGCTGATAATAAGAACATAAAGTTATTGAAATGGTGAAATCAGACTCTATAGATATTACATTTCTCCCACAGTTTCTAATTCTTACAGGGAATATCATCATATTGTAATAGAGGCTTGAAAAAACTGCCAGTAAAGACTCAGCTGGGCTGTTCACAACTGAAATCCCCACTCAAATCTATACCCAGTTTGTAACATGACTTCCCTATTGGTTACTAAGATTTGTTACGCTAATGGCAACTTTTTATTGTCTTTATCGTTAAAATGTTAAAAACTTTCATAAAAATCAATATTATGAAAAGAATATACGGTAACTATTACCCGTGTGTATTTCAGGTTTTAAGCTGTATTCTTTTTTTAATTTTATCAGAACAGTTTAGACCGATCAGAAGATTTAGAGAGAATAAATAACAGGTCCACTCACCTCAATGTCTCTCCAACATATGACTAAAATCTTTGTTACTGATATCATAAAATTATTATGGGATGGCGTTGCTATGGTAACCATTACTGATGTATTATTTTGTGGTGTTGCTATGGTAACCATTACTGATGTATTTATTATTCATGAGCACTTTGGAAAATATTACTTTTAAATAATTATAAAAAGCAGTAAGAACTTTTTTTAATTTTATCAGATTAATAATTATAATATTGTTACATAGAAAGGTTATGTTTGGACCAACATCATATATTCAATAGGTTCTGGATGTCACTGATCCACTGTGGCTAAATGCACATACGTATGTAATCAAGTTTAAAAAAAGTTATTAAAGGGCATGTCTAGATAAAATAAGTTTAAAACTTCAAAAAACCCCTAAACCTAGGTTTTGAATTATTAATAGTTGGAAAATATTCCCCTGAAGTCCCCTCTGCTCTGCGGCTGACAGCTGTTCCACTTTCTGGTTGCGGCTGTCAGTAAAGGCGCGACGTGACATCATGCCCAATCACCGGACAGCCGTGACCAGGAAGTAGAGCGACTGGCAGCGCAGAAGCTCGAAACGAGCTCCAAACAGGAGCAGGAGGAGGCGGCTCTGCGGTGAGGGACGGGGTAAGTAAGTCCCTTCAGGGAATATATATACCTAAAAGTTTGATCCAAAGGATGCTAAAAGAAACCCAGGGAGGGGTTCCTTCCTGACCCCAAATTACAATGGCAAAGTATCCATGGACCAACCAGAGCTACAGTATATGTATTAATACCAGCAATTCTCAATATTATATAGAATCCCTGTACCAACCAGAGCTACAGTATATGTATTAATACCAGTAATTCTCAATATTATATACTATCTCTGTACCAACCAGAGCTACAGTATATGTATTAATACATTAATTCTCAATATTATATATATCTCGTACCAACCAGAGCTACAGTATATGTATTAATACCGAAATTCTCAATATTATAAGTATCTCTGTACCAACCAGAGCTACAGTATATGTTATTAATACCAGTAATTCTCTCAATATTATATAGTATCCCATACCAACCTGACTACAGTATATGTATTAATACCAGTCATTTTCAATATTATATAATATCCCTGTACCACCCAGAACTATAGTTATGTATTAATACAAGTAATTCTCAATATTTTTTAGTTTAAGAACTATCCAGCCAATTTTATGAACTTGCCATTACCAAAACTGTGGAGAACAGTTACACAGTCTCACACTGTAAAGAAACCTTTCCTAACTTGAAGATGAAACTTATTTTATCCCATCTTAAAGGATGTCCACAAGTCGTCTGATATGACCTATTAGTTAACAATGCACCAGAAAGTTTATTATATGGCCCATTTATATTTGTAATATTCAAAAACAGTCCCAACTTGTCTAATCTGCCTAGTAAAGCCCCAACATTCCCCCTATTATTTTATTAGACTTTTTCTGAATTCCTTCCATTTCCTAGATTTCCCTTCTGCATATGGGATTCCAAAACTGCACCACATATTCCAAATGAGAATATTTTTTCTCCCTTGAATCAATTCCCTTCTTTATACAAGACATATCTTGCTTGCTCTAGCTGTTGCTGTCTGGCATTGTTTGCTACAGCTAAGTCTGTTATCTACTTAAACCCCCAAATCTTCTCAATTAGAGATTCACTTAGCATAGAGTTATTTATGGAGTAGTTGGCACAAGGATTGTAAAACATTGTTAAACAGCATCACCTTACATTGATCTACATTGAAACTCATCTTCGATTCTGCTGCCCATTTGATAATCTATCTAGGTCAGCTTGTAGCAATTGCACATCATTTGATATTTATAAAGCTCTGCATAGTTTAGTGTCATCAGCAATATATCTCTCAATGCCCCCTTCTAAGTCATTTATAAACAGATTAAAAATTAGTGGTCCTATTACAGAACCCACTTTAGCTCACATGGATGTAGCTCCATTGACCATTATTTTTTTTTTTTACTGAGCTGAACCATAAATGGTCATTGCCTTAACTCCTTAAGATATTTAAAGGCATGTCCACCCCCAAAACTATAATCCCCCCCCCACTCTACTGGCCCCATCATGTAGTGTAGTTACTTACCTCACATCCCAGCTCCATATGGTTCTCCTGAAGTCCCCTCCCAAAGTCCTAAAATCTGCCCACCAGGAGGAAAGCAGAGTCCATATAGGACTCTGCCTCCTACCTGCCTCCGGGAGAAGTTTAGTATTGTACGCGCTCCTGGGGGTAATCTACCTTAACAGTATGCACCTAGGAAGAGTCTTTGAGTGCCGCCACACATGCTTTTTGATTTGTTTGTTTGACTCCTTATTTGGACATGACAGAGTCAATAAGAAAGGAGTTGTAGTATGTATGTATGTTAAACAGGAATTGAAGCCAATCTAAAGATGGAATAGACGTATAAACATATGGCAGAAACAATATGGGTAGATCTGTGTACAGCAAGCAAGAAGGTAGGTAAATTAATTGTTGGGGGTATCTTATAAAGAGAAGAAACTAGGACCACCCCCAGCCTATGAGTAGAGCCGTGTGGCTCGAAACGCATAAGGCGAGACCTCCGCATGTTTGCTCTTTTGTTTGTATGAGGCGGATTGTGCCATAATAAAGAAAGGATTTTTACCTATTGAGTGAGTCTGGACTTCTGAATCCCGGGTGCGCCAACGTTTGAAAACCTCTGCACTGATCTTTGATTCTATGTTATAAGCTGTCAAATGCTGGGGAGGAGGTGGAAATGAATCTTCATATGCAGTTGGTGAAGTATGGTATGGGGCATGTTTTGGTTATGGGTGATTTTAACTACTCTGACATAGATTGGAGTAAGTGTAAAAAATGAGGTTCTCCTCCAAAAAACCCTCTAATTGGCCATAACCCTCTAATGTAGCTTGCGCAAAACCCGAAATTGCCTGCTAGTGTTTTCAAACTATCACTCTCCCATTGACTTGAATGGGTCCAAATTCGAACTTTCAAACTTTTACTAAATTTCTCAGACTTTTAAACTTTCCGGGATTCCGATAATTATCGAACCTTCGTTGATGCGGTTTTCGAGAATTATCGAATTTATGAGCCGATCTCTAACCCTTGAGTTAAAAGTCTGAGAAATCCTTAGTAAAAGTTTGAAAGTTCGAATTTGGGACCCATTCAAGTCAATGGGAGAGTGATAGTTTGAAAAACACTAGCAGGCAATTGTCGGGTTTTGCGCAAGCTACATTAGAGGGTTATGGCCAATTAGAGGGTTACCAAATGATACTTTCGAGGGTCAGCGAAAATAGAGCCATAAATTGAGGGTTACCGAAATCGAACGATCTTTTGAGGGTTAACGAGAAAAAAAACAAAACTTTGAGAGTTAGAGTGAATGACACATTTAAGGGTTAGAGATCGGCTCGTTAATTCGATAATTCTCGAAAACCGCGTCAATGAACGTTCAAATAATATGGAAAGTTCGAAGTCCGAGAAATCCTTCAGTAAAAGTTTGTGAAAGTTCGAATTTGGACCTATTCAGTCAATGGGCAGTGATAGTTTGAAAAGGCTAGGTTTGTTACAGCTAAACTAACAATGGTAACTTACTGTAATGGCCGTGGCAACTGGAAAATGGTCTGGGGAACATGGCACTATCACCAAAACTTGTTAAAACACTTCCTAAACACTACGCGGCAATTGTCTGGTTTGCGCAAGCTACATTAGAAGGTTACGGCCAATTAGAGGGTTACCAAAGATACTTTCGAGGGTAGCGAAAATAGAGCCATAAATTAGAGGTTACCGAAATCAACGATACTTTTGAGGGTTAACAGAAAAAAACAATACTTTCGAAGAGCTAGCGAGTGACAAATTAAGGGTTAGAGATCGGCTTGTAAATTCGATAATTCTCAAAAAACGCGTCAATGAACGTTCAATATTATGGAAAGTTTGAAGTCCGAGAAATCCTTCAGTAAAAGTTTGAAAGTTCGAATTTGGACCCATCAAGTCAATGGGAGAGTGATATTTGAATAGGCTAGGTTTATTACAGCTAAATAACAATGGTAAACTTACGTAATGGCTGTGGAACCTGGGAAATGGTCTGGGGAACATGGCACTATCACCAAAACTTGTTTAAAACACTTCCTAAATACTAGCGGGCAATGTCGGGTTTTGCTCAACACTAGCAAGCAGTGGTGGGGTTTTGCGCAAGATACATTAGAGGGATTGACCGAAACCAACTTTTGAGGGGTTAACGAAAACGAACAATACTTTCAAGAGCTAGCGAGTGACACATTTAAGGGTTAGAGATCGGCTTGTAAATTCGATAATTCTAAAAAACGCGTCAATGAACGTTCAATGATTATGGAAAGTTTGAAGGTCCGAGAAATCCTCAGTAAAAGTTTGAAAGTTCGAATTTGGACCCATTCAAGTCAATGGGAGAGTGATAGTTTGAATAGGCTAGGTTTATTACAGCTAAACTAACAATGGTAACTACTGTAAATGGCTGTGGAACCTGGGAAATGGTCTGGGGAGCATGGCACTATCACCAAAACTTGTTAAAACACTTCCTAAAAACTAGCGGGCAATTGTCGGGTTTTGCTCAACACTAGCAAGCAAGTGTTGGGTTTTGCGCAAGCTACATTAGAGGATTACCGAACAATACTTTTGAGGGTTAACGAAAACGAACAATACTTTCAAGAGTTAGCGAATGACACATTTAAGGGTTAGAGATCGGCTCGTAAATTCGATAATCTCGAAAAACCGCGTCAACGAACGCTCAATAATTATGGAAAGTTCGAACGTCCGAGAAATCCTTCAGTAATAGTTTGAAAGTTTGAATTTGGACCCATTCAAGTCAATGGGAGAGTGATGGTTTGAAAAGGCTAGGTTAATTACAGCTAAACTAACAATGGTAACTTACTGTAAATGGCTGTGGAACCTGGAAAATGGTCTGGGGAACATGGCACTATCACTAAAACTTGTTAAAACGCTTCCTAAACACTAGCGGGCAAATTGTCGGGTTTTGCGCAGCTACATTAGAGGGTTACGGCCAATTCGAGGGTTACGAACGATACTTTCGAGAGTTACTGAAAATAGAGCCATAAATTCGAGGGTTACCGAAATCTAACTATACTTTTGAGGGTTCCGAAATCGAACTATACTTTTGAGGGTTTAGCGAAAACGAACAATACTTTCAAAGGTTAGTGAACGATACATTTAAGGATTAGAGAACGGCTGGTAAATTCGATAATTCTCAAAACAGCAAAGATGAACGTTCGATAATCATCAAAAGTCTGGAAAGTTCAAAAGTCCGAGAAATCCAGGTCTGGCATAGTTTGAGGAGTCCGAGTCCATTGGAAACTCGATATAGTTCGGTGAACTCGGGTTCAAGTTCTAGTCCATCTCTACTTCACAGTAAGAAGGGAGGGAATTTAGAAGACTGAGCATGTGTGAATTTGTATCTTGTCTGTGACCAGTAATGGTAGGGGACATTTTTGATATTTTTATACTCATATGTTAAGTTAGTTTTCTCAATAAGACCACTCAATATTTGTATTGTTTTGAAAATTCCAAATTGATTAACTATAATTGACTTTAAGAACATCTGACACCCTGGGAAGTATTTAATTTTGGTAAAAGACCGATACCAATCCTTTATCTGTTCATATCCGTAATGTTGCATTCGGTACCCATATTGGTACTTCATTAATGTTGCAATGTTGCAGTTGAAGCCAATGGGCCAATAATGGGCATAATCAAAATACCATCCAGTATTGAATTTTTGATACATGCAGTATTGTTTTCGAACGGTTATAAAGGGTCCTAGTGATAGCGATCCTTTAAAATATGATCCCAGTCTCACATTACCCATAAAGTAAAGCCACATTAGGATGTTCCTGACAGGGCTGATAAATGCATTTTCAGGGTTATAAGGGTGTAAGAATAGAAATCAAAATAACTTCCTCCTTTTATTTGAATTTGTTGTGACTACAGAATATTGCAGCAGTTTGGACATAATGTGGAAAAGAACAGTATGCACAGCCTAGTATGAAATATTAAAACTGATTACATGATAGTCAATGCACATATCTGTTCGTTGCAATCTAATGTCAGACAACTATGCCTTACCTTCGTTCTTCAATCAATGCATGTGGAGGCAGGAACGAATATAGAACTAGCTTACCTTTTACGTAATCCACCGCAGCAGCACCGACAGGTCCCGGCTGCTTCTGGTTCTGATTAACTATATAGCGCATGTGCGATAATGCACCGGTATAGTTGAACAGAACAATTAAGGGTAGGGAATTTCAGTGCTGCTGCGGTGGATCGCGCGAAAGGTAAGTTAGTTCTATATTCGTTCTGCCTCCACATGCATTGATTGAAAAATGGAAGGTAAGGCATAGCTCCTTTACCTCCCGGTCTTCAATCAATACATTAAAGGAACAGTTCACTTCTGCAGTGAACCTTTCCTTTAAAGAAAAATGATTTGCAAGTCCCATACAAATACCATGCTCATGTTAGATTGAATCAGTGACTCAGTGGAAAGTATTGGCTTTATCAGTGTAAACTGCATGTTTGCTTGTCCTCATAGTGAAGAAACTATCAGGACAACTAAAGTGAAAACTTGTACAAAGTACATATTAAATTGTGACATCAGCCCATGACAGTGAAAAGATGTGGTTTTAAATTTGTCCCCTGTGGGCTGCCATTCTGGCTCCTCCTCTTGTACCACTGGATATCACACATGCCCAACCACGGCTGATTGGTATAACGACTGTGTGGTATCCCATACTGCGGGGCAGTGAGTACATTCTAACACAAAGATTACTTCTTTTATGTTACATTATATTAAGTTCTATTGTCACAAAGCTTCTGTGTAAACATGGATTAAAAAAAAGTGCTAACATTAAAGGGTATGTCCATCAAAAAAGTAAGTTGGTTTTATCTGATTTACTGAAGAACAGGAGTTAAATGTACTATCTCTTACCTCCTGTTCTTCAGTAAATCTTACAGGGGAGGAGGAGACACTTACCCGCCGACCCACTCCAGCACAACAGTCTCAGACGTCCTCGCTACTGCGCAACAGTGCAAAGACTGGAGATGCATCGGAGGCGTCTGGGATTTCGGCTCTGGAGTGCAGGGTCTGACTAAACTAGGCCAAAGATATAGCTACAGTGTGTGCAGGGTCTTGACTAAATAGGCCAAAGGTATAGCTATAGTGTGTGGGGTCTTGACTAAACTAGGCTAAAGTATAGCATAGTGTGTGCAGGGGTTTTGACTAAACTAGGCCAAAGGTATAGCTACAGTGTGTGCAGGGGTCTTGACTAAACTAGGCCAAAGGTATAGCTACAGTGTGTTGCAGGGGTCTTGACTAAACTAGGCAAAGGTATAGCTACAGTGTGTGCAGGGGTCTGACTTAAACTAGGCCAAAGGTATAGCTACAGTGTGTCAGGGGTCTTGACTAACTAGGCCAAAGGTATAGCTACAGTGTGTGCAGGGGTCTTGACTAAACTAGGCCAAAGGTATAGCTAAGTGTGGCAGGGGTTTTGACTAAACATAGGCCAAAGGTATAGCTACAGTGTGGCAGGGGTTTGACTAAACTAGGCCAAAGGTATAGCTACAGTGTGTGCAGGGGTCTTGACAAATAGGCCAATAAGAGGTCTACAAACAATTAACAGTAATACCAGCATACTAGTCGTGTGCAGAGAGGTCTTGACTAAACTAGGCCAAAGGTATAGTACAGTGTGTGCAGGGGTCTTGACTAAACTAGGCCAAAGGTATAGCTACAGTGTGGCAAGGGTCTTGACTAAAACTAGGCCAAGGTAGCTACAGTGTGTGCAGGGGTCTTGGACTAAACTAGGCCAAAGGTATAGCTACAGTGTGTGCAGGGTCTTGACTAAACTAGGCCAAAGGATAGCTACAGTGTGTGCAAGGGTCTTGACTAAACTAGGCCAAAGGTATAGCTACAGTGGTGTGCAGGGGTCTTGACTAAACTAGGCAGGATACTAGCTAGCACAAGTAGGAATTGGGAAAGGGGGGAAAACAGAGTGTACAGTTCTCTAGCAAACATCGGCACAAACCAGTAGATCTATATCTGGTTTCTTTAAAAAAAAAAAAAAAGTAATTGAATTAAAATGTATTATTTCCTTTGTATTCTGTGAGAAGTTAAAGGTTGGTCATTGGGGTTAAATTCCAGTCTGCAGGAAGTGGACACTCAGGTCTGAGGAATGTGAAGAAGTTTTTCTACATTTCCATTTAACTTTATCCTCCTCCTGGAGAGGAATCTGTTTTTTTAAGTTTTATTTTGAAAATCCAACATCAAAAAATGATCATTGGAAGATATAAACATAAGTTATGTGGAGAGTGGCACATTACAACATGTTAATGACATGTCAATGACATTACAGTGGGAGTTACATGTTAATGACATTACAGTGGCACATTACATTGAGGTTGAATAAAGACATACGTCCATCAAGTCCAACCTATTCGCTAAAAAGGGGGGGGAAATTCCCTCCTGACTCCAAATCACAATTGGAAAGTATCCCTAGATCAAGCAGATCTACACTATATGTATTAATACCAGGAATTCTCAATATTTTTAGTTTTAGAAACGTATCCAGCCCATTTTTAAAGCTATTCAATGAACTTGCCATTACCACATCTGCTGGAAGACAGTTCCACAGTTTCACCGTTCTCACTGTAAAGAAACCTTTCCTAACCTGAAGATGAAATCTTTTTTCCAATCTTAAAGGATGTCCACGAGTCCTCTTGTGTGACCTATTAGTGAACAATGCACCAGAGAGTTCATTGTATGGCCCATTAATATATTCGTATAAGGTGATCATATCCCCACGCATGTCGCTTCTCCGAAGTAAACAGCCCTAACTTGTCAAATCTGCCTGCATTTAAGCCCCTCCATTCCCCTTGTTAATTTAGTTGCCCTTCTCTGAGCTGCTTCCATTTCCAGATGTCCCTTTGTATATGGGAATCCAAAACTGCACTGCATAATCCAAATGAGGCCTTACCAGTGCCTTGTAAAGAGGGGAGATAATATTTTTCTCTCTGTGGCTGTCTGGCATTGTTTGCTACAGCTAAGTCTGTTATTTACCAGAACCCCCAAATCTTTTCCCATTACAGACGCACTTAACACAGAACTTATTTATGGTGTAGGTGGAACAGGGATTATTAAATCCCAAATACATCACTTTACATTATCAACATTGAATCTTATCTGCCCTTCTGCTGCCCATTTTGATAATCAATCTATGTCTAAATTCTTACTCACTTAAATTTGTCTGGCGTGATCTAGACTCATAAATCCATGCTGACTACTACTAATAAGATCAGTTCTGTAGACAAAGTCAAGGACATGATCCCGTAACAAAATTTCCAGCACTTTCCCTACCACTGATGTTGGGCTTACAGGTCTATAGTTACCAGTCTGTGAATGACTACCTTTTTTGAATATTGGTATTACATTGGCTTTTTTACAATCCAGCGGCACATCCTCAGACCAAAGTGAATATGAAAAGATGAGAAACAGTGGTCTAGATAGAACTTAACTAAACTGTTTTAAAATCAGGGGATGCAATCCATCTGGTCCTGGGGCTTTATTGATGTTTACTTTGTCTAATTATTTTCTTACCATATCCTCCGTCAGCCAATGTGAATACAATTCATTTCTCCCCTGCATATTATACAATCCCGCTGTAAGGACTAGGAATCTCTATAGTGAAAACCGATGTAAAAAAACGGTTTAGCAGATTAGCCTTTTGGCATTATCTACAACCACCTCAGCCCCATTGTATGTTGGTTCCACATTCTCAGTACTCATCTTTTTACCATTTATATACTTAAAAACATTTGGGGTTGGACTTGCTTGTGTCGGCTATCCGTATTTTTATTTTCTATTTTAGCAAGTTAATTGCTTTCTTAACTCTTTATTACAGCTTTTATACTCCTGTAAGACTATTTTTCCCTCTGATTTCAAAAATTTAAAAGCCTTTTTTTTTATTCCATTTCCCTTTTACCTGAGCATTAAGCCATGCAGGGAGAGAACCTCATTTTTTTACACTTACTCCAATCTATGTCAGAGTAGTTAAAATCACCCATAACCAAAAACATGCCCCATACCATACTTCACCAACTGCATATGAAGATTCATTTCCACCTCTCCCCAGCATTTGACAGCTTATAACATAGAATCAAAGATCAGTGCAGAGGTTTTCAAACGTTGGCGCACACCGGGATTCAAGTCCAGACTCATCAATAGGTAAAAATCCTTTCTTTATTATGGCACAATCCGCCTCATACAAACAAACGAGCAAACATGCGGAGGTCTCGCCTATGCGTTTCGAGCCACACCGGCTCATACATAGGCTGGGGGTGTGTCCTAGTTTCTTCTCTTTATAAGATACCCCAACAATTAATTTACCTACCTTCTGCTTGCTGTACACAGATCTACCATATTGTTTCTGCCATATCGTTTATAAGTCTATTCCATCTTTTAGATTTGGCTTCAATTCCTGTTTAACATATCATACATACTAACAACTCCTTTCTTATTGACTCTGTCATGTCCAAATAAGGAGTCAAACAAACAAAATCAAAAGCATGTGTGGCGGCACTCAAAGACTCTCCTCCTAGGTGCATACTGTTAAGGTAGATTACCCCCAGGAGCGCGTACAATACTAAACTTCTCCCGGAGGCCAGGTAGGAGGCAGAGTCCTATATGGACTCTGCTTTCCTCCTGGTGGGCAGATTTTAGGACTTTGGGAGGGGACTTCAGGAGAACCATATGGAGCTGGGATGTGAGGTAAGTAACTACACTACATGATGGGGCCAGTAGTGGGGGGGGGATTATAGTTTTGGGGGTGGACATGCCCTTTAAATATTCTTAAGGAGTTAAGGCAACCTGACCATTATGGTTCAGCTCAGTAAAAAAAAAAAAATAATGGTCAATGGAGCTACATCCATGTGAGCTAAAGTGGGTTCTGTAATAGGACCACTAATTTTTAATCTGTTTATAAATGACTTAGAAGGGGGCATTGAGAGATTATTTGCTGATGACACTAAAATATGCAGAGCTTTATAAATATCAAATGATGTGCAATTGCTACAAGCTGACCTAGATAGATTATCAAATGGGCAGCAGAATCGAAGATGAGTTTCAATGTAGATCAATGTAAGGTGATGCTGTTTAACAATGTTTTACAATCCTTGTGCCAACTACTCCATAAATAACTCTATGCTAAGTGAATCTCTAATTGAGAAGATTTGGGGGTTTAAGTAGATAACAGACTTAGCTGTAGCAAACAATGCCAGACAGCAACAGCTAGAGCAAGCAAGATATGTCTTGTATAAAGAAGGGAATTGATTCAAGGGAGAAAATATTCTCATTTGGAATATGTGGTGCAGTTTTGGAATCCCATATGCAGAAGGGAAATCTAGGAAATGGAAGGAATTCAGAAAAAGTTAATAAAATAATAGGGGGAATGTTGGGGCTTTACTAGGCAGATTAGACAAGTTGGGACTGTTTTTGAATATATTCAAATATAAATGGGCCATATAATAAACTTTCTGGTGCATTGTTAACTAATAGGCATATCAGACGACTGTGGACATCCTTTAAGATGGGAATAAAAAAGTTTCATCTTCAAGTTAGGAAAGGTTTCTTTACAGTGAGACTGTGTAACTGTTCTCCAGCAGTTTTGGTAATGGCAAGTTCATAAAATGGGCTGGATAAGTTCTTAAAACTAAAAAATATTGAGAATTACTTGTATTATACATTACTATAGTTCTGGTGGTACAGGGATATTATATAATATTGAAAATGATGGTATTAATACATATACTGTAGTTCAGGTGGTAGGGATACTATATAATATTGAGAATACTGTATTAATACATATACTGTAGCTCTGGTTGGTACAGAGATACTTATAATATTGAGAATTACTGGTATTAATACATATACTGTAGCTCTGGTTGGTACAGAGATAGTATATAATATTGAGAATTACTGTATTAATACATATACTGTAGCTCGGTTGGTACAGAGATACTATATAATATGAGAATTTCTGGTATTAATACATATACTGTAGCTCTGGTTGGTACAGAGATACTATATAATATTGAGAATTACTGGTTAATACATATACTGTAGCTCTGGTTGGTACAGAGATAGTATATAATATTGAGAATTACTGGTATTAATACATATACTGTAGCTCTGGTTGGTACAGGGATTCTATATAATATTGAGAATTGCTGGTATTAATACATATACTGTAGCTCTGGTTGGTCCATGGATACTTTGCCATTGTAATTTGGGGTCAGGAAGGACCCCTCCCTGGGTTTTCTTTTAGCATCCTTTGGATCAAATTTTAGGTATATATATTCCCCTGAAGGGACTTACTTACCCCTGTCCCTCACCGCAGAGCCGCCTCCTCCTGCTCCTGTTTGGAGCTCGTTTCGAGCTTCTGCGCTGCCAGTCGCTCTACTTCCTGGTCACGGCTGTCCGGTGATTGGGGATGATGTCACGTCGCGCCTTTACTGACAGCCGCAACCAGAAAGTGGAACAGCGTCAGCCGCAGAGCAGAGGGGGACTTCAGGGGAATATTTTCCAACATATTATAATTCAAAACCTAGGTTTGAGGGTTTTTTGAAGTTTTAAACTTATTTTATCTAGACATGCCCTTTAATAAACTTTTTTTAAACTTGATTACATACGTATGTGCATTTAGCCACAGTGGGATCAGTGACATCCAGAAATATGAATATATGATGTTGGTCCAAACATAACTCTTTCTATGTAACAATATTATTAATTATTAATTCTGATAAAATTAAAAAAAGTTCTATGCTTTTTATAATTATTTAAAGTAATATTTTCCAAAGTGCTCATGAATAATAAATACATCAGTAATGGTTACCATAGCAACACCACAATAATACATCAGTAATGGTTACCATAGCAACGCCATCCCATAATAATTTTATGATATCAGTAACAAAGTTTTAGTCATATGTTGGAGAGACATTGAGGTGAGTGGACCTGTTATTTATTTCTCTTAAATCTTCTGATCGGTCTAAACTGTTCTGATAAAATTAAAAAAAGATTACAGCTTAAAACCTGAAATACACACGGGTAATAGTTACCGATTTCTTTTCATAATATTGATTTTTTTATGAAAGTTTTAACTTTTAACGATAAAGACAATAAAAAGTTGCCATTAGCGTAACAAATCTTAGTAACCAATAGGGAAGTCATGTTACAAACTGGGTATAGATTTGAGTGGGGATTTCAGTTGAACAGCCCAGCTGAGTCTTTACTGGCAGTTTTTTCAAGCCTCTATTACAAATGATGAATATTCCTCGTAAGAATTAGAAACTGTGGGAGAAATGTAATATCTATAGAGTCTGATTTCACCATTTCAATAATTTATGTTTCTATATATCAGCTTCCTAAAACCTCTTTGCTTTTCTCCATATTAACAGATTTATATCGAAATGGCATCCAAACGATTTAGACAATTTTTGCTTGCTGCAATTTTTAAATGTTGGGTGGAAGAGAAAGGTAAGACTGGTAGATATTTTTATTTCCATCTCATCCTCAGTTCCACTATAGATGAGCTGAATGTGCCATCATCACATCCCACCAGTACATAGGTTTTATGCCAAATACACAAACCCTAAATATCAGGTACAGAATTTTATCTCTGTGTCCGTTATTCTGCTAAAACTCAGTGCTCCTCTTATCATTTATACATCACAGGTCCCATAGTGAGATATAGTATGTTTGTTTGTCATGTATATGGTCACCTTTATTTTAATTATTTTACTTTATTTTACTTATCTCAAATGAAAATAAACTAATCATAACCTGTTTTTTTAGAAAAAGATTCCAGTTCCTGTTCCCGCTGTTGAGCTTGTAAGTATAGCAATTTATTACATTTATAACCAGATATTTAATTATTGTATTGCGCTTGTCTCTATCTTTTCTGGCAGAGGTTACAACCTCCTCTCTCTGTTCAAGGAACTTGATCATGTGCAGTGGAGGCAGCAGGGAAGAGAGCAGTCAGTCATTGGCTGTGATGTCAGTAGCCACAGTCAAGATTGACTACATGGGGGGGGACTGGATTCCTCTGACAAATTGGGGCAATAATTATCCTTAAATATTGGTTAGAAGAATATCTAATAATCTGCTAAATAAATCAGTAGGGATTGGGTGCAGGTAGCTGTCAAGTGGCCCCTTAAT
>JAACNH010005560.1:0-19867 GCA_019447015.1 Hymenochirus boettgeri
GGAGACGGAAGGAGAGAGAAGGAACAGCGATGGGAGACGGAAGGAGAGAGAAGGAACAGCGATGGGAGACGGAAGGCCTACCCATAAATGTCTGTATAAAGTTGCATTGTAACATAGTATGGGGGTGTATAAAGACATCATCCATCCAGTCCAACCTTTTACCCTACAATATGTCTGTATAACAGTTACATAGTAGGAATAGTATTGGTGGTTGTCTAAAGACATAGTCGTCTAGTCCAACCTTTATACCCTACCCATAATGTCTGTATAACAGTTACATCCCCCAGTAACATAATATTGGAGGTTGATAAAGACATACGTCCATCTAGTACACCTTTATACCCTACCCATAATGTTGTCTAACAGTTACATAGGACCCATAGTATTGGGTGTTTGAAAGACCTACGTCCATCTAGTTCCAACCTTTATAACCCTACCCATAATGTTGTATAAAAGTTACATAGTAACATAGTATTGGAGGTTGTATAAGACATACGTCCGTCTGTCCAACCTTTTATACCCTACCATAATGTCTGGTATAACAGTTAATAGTAAAAATAGTATTGGAGGTTGTGATAAAGGACATCGTTACTCCATCTAGTCCACCTTACCCCTACCCATAATGTCTGTATAACAGTTAATAGTAACATCGTATTGGAGGTTGTATACAGACCATAATTCCATAAGTCCAACCTTTAGACCTTACCCATAATGTAGTAAACAGTTACATAGTAACATAGTATTGGAGGTGGTATAAAGCATACGTCCACCTAGTCCAACCTTTATTACCCTACCCATAATGTCTGATAACAGTTACATAGTAACATAGTATTGGAGGTGTATAAAGATACGTTCATCTAGTCCACCTTTCTACCCTTACCAATAATGTCTAATAACAGTTACATAGTAACATACTATTGGAGATATATAAAGACATACATCCATTAGTCAACCTTATACCCTACCCATAATGTTTGGATAAACTCCCCCACCCCCAGTTACATAGTAATAGGTATTGGAGGTGTATAAAGACTACGTCCATATAGTCAACCTTTATACCCCTAACCATAATGTCTGTATATAACAGTAATCGTAACACAGTATTGGAGGTTGTGAAAGCATAAGTCCACTTCCAGTTCTACCTTATACCCTACCATAATGTCTGTATAAACAGTTGCATTGTAACATAGTATTGGGAGGTGGTCTAAAGACATACGTCCATCCAGTCCAACCTTTATACCCTACCCTAATGTCTGTATAACAGTTACAAGTAAACAAGGATTGGAGTGTAATATATAAGAACTACGTCCATCCGTCCAACCTTTATACCCTCAACCCATACATTTGTCTGGATAACAGTTAATAGTAACATTAGTATGGGGGTTGTCTTAAGACATACGTCCATCTAGTCCAACCTTATACCCTACCCAAATGTCGTATAAAACAGTTTACATAGTAACATAATATTGGAGGTTGTATTTTAAAGACATACAGCCTTAGTCCAACTTTATAACCCTACCCATAATGTTTGTATAACAGTTTACATAGTAACATAGTAGTGGAGGTGTATAACAGACATCGTCCATCTAGTCCAACCCTTATACCCTACCCATATGTCTGTATAAACAGGTAAGTAGAGTAACAAGTATTGGGGGTTGTATAAAGACAAAGTCCATCCAGTTCCTACCTTTATACCCTACCCATCATGTCGTATAACAGTTTGCATTGTAACATAGTATTGCGAGGGTTGTATAAAGGAACATACGTCCATCCAGCCAACCTTTTATCCCTACCCATAATGTACTGGAAAAAGTTAAATAGTAACATCGTATGGAGGTTATAAAGACATACGTCCACTAGTCAACCTCCCTTTTATACCTACCCATAAGTCTGTAGTAACAGTTTACATAGAACATAATATTGGAGGTGGTATAACGACATACGTACATCTAGTCCAACCTTTATACCCTACCATAATGTCTGTATACAGTTACATAAGGAACATTAGTAGTGGAGGGTTGTTTAAAGACATACGTCCATCTAGTCCAACCTTTATACCCTACCAGAATGTCGTATAACAGTTACATAGTAAACATGTATGGAGGTTGTATAAAGACATACGTCCGTTATAGTCCAACCTTTATACCCTACCCAGAATGTCTGATATAACAGTAAATATACAAGTATTGGAGGTTGTATAAGAAGTACGCCATCTAGTCCAACCTTTACACCCTCCCCATAATGTCTGTAAACAGTTACCTAGTAACATAGTATTGGAGGGTGATATAAAAGCATACGTCAATCAGGTCCAACCTTTATACCCTACCCATAATGGTCTGTATAACAGTTACATAGTAACATAGGTATTGGAGGTTGTATAAAGACATAAGTCCATCTAGTCCAACCTTCCTTTTAGACCCACCCATAATGTTGTAAACAGTTTACAAGTAACATAGTATTGGGGAGGTTGATAAAGAAATACGATTCATCTGTCCAAAATTTAACCTACCCATAATGTCTATATAACAGTTACATAGTAACATCCTATTGGAGATTATATAAAAGACATAATCCATCTAGTCCAACCTTTATACCATACCATAATGTGTATAACAGTTACATAGTAAAATAGTATTGGAGGTTTATAAAGACATGACGTCCATCTTAGTCAACCTGTATTTTACCCTACCCATAATTTCTGATAACAGTTACATAGTAACAAAGTCATATTGAGAGGTTGTATAAAGACATAAGTCCATCACAGTTCTACCTTAACCCTACCATATAAGTCTGTAATAACAGTTGCATTGTAACATAGTATTGGAGGTTGTATAAAGACAACTCCATTCCAGTCCAACCTTTATACCTACCCATAATGTAGTATAAACAGTTACATAGTAACATAGTATTGGAGGTTGTATAACGAAATACGTCCATATAGTCCAAACCTTTTACCCTACCCATAATGTCTGGTATAACAGTTACATGAACATAATATGGAGGTTGTATAAAGACATACGTCCATCTAGTCCAACCTTTATACCCTACCCATAATGTCTGTATAAACAGTTACATAGTAAAATTAGTATTGGAGGTGTTGAAAGACATAAGTCCATAGTCCAACCTTGATACCCTACCCTAATGTCGGTATAACAGTTACAAGTAAACATAGTATTGGAGGTTGATAAGACATACGGCCATCTAGTCCAACCCTTTATACCCTACCCATAATGTCTGTATACAGTTACATAGTAACATAGTATAGGAGGTTGTATAAAGACATACATCCGTCTAGTCCCCAACCTTTATACCCTACCCATAATTCTGTTATAACAGTAATAAGTAACAACTATTGGAGGTTGTATAAGGACATACGTACATCTCGTCCAACCTTATACCCTACCATAATTGTATGTATAACAGTTACATAGATTAACATAGTATTGGAGGTTGTCTAAAGACACGTACATCTAGTCAAAACCTTTAATACCCTACCCATAATGTCTGTCTAACGGTACATAGTAACAGTGTTGAGGTTTGTATAAAGAAATACGTCATATAGTCAACCTTTAACCCTCCCATAATGTCTGTATAACAGTTACATTAGTAACATAGGATTGGAGGTTGTATAAAAGACTACGTCCATCTAGTACAACCTTTTACCCTAACCATGAATGTCGTATAACAGTTCATAGTAACATAGTATTGGAGGTTGTATAAGGAATACGTCCATTCCAGCCAACCTTTAGAACCTACCATAATGTCTGATATAACAGTTACATAGTAAAATAGTATTGGAGGTGGTATAAAGGCATACGTCCATTAGTCAACCTTTAACCCTACCATAATGTCTGTATAACAAGGACATAGTAACATAGTATTGAGCGTGTATAAAGACAGACGTCCATCTAGTCCAACCTGCTATTACCGTACCATACTGTCTATAGAACAGGTACATAGTAACATACCTATTGGAGATTATATAAAGACATACATCCATCTAGTCCAACCTTTATAACCCTACCAAATGTTGTATAAAAGTTAATAGTAAATAGATTGGAGGTTGTTTAAAGACATACGGCCATTAGTCCAACCTTTATACCCTACCCATAATGTCTGTATAAACAGTTACAGAGTAACAAAGTATTGGAGGTTGTATAAAGACATAAGTCCTCAGTCTACCTTATCCCTCCCATAATGTCTGTATAACAGTTTGCATTGTAACATAGTATTGGAGGTTGTATTAAAGACATACGTCCATCTAGTCCCACTTTATACTCGACCCATTATTGTCTGTATAACAGTACATAGTACAAAAGTATTGGAAGGATTATAAAGAATACGTCCATCCAGTTCTAACCTTTATTACCTACACATAAGGTCTGTATAACAGTTACCATAGCCTTAACATAGTATAGGCGGTGTATAAAGCATACGTCCCGTTAGTTGTCCACCTTTATACCTACCCAAAGTTGTATAACAGTTACATAGTAACATAGTATTGGAGGTTGTAATAAAGACATCGTCCATCTCTGTCCAACCCTGTACACCCTACCCATAATGTCTGTATAACAGTTACATAGTACCTAGTATTGAGGTTGTATAAAGACATTACGTCCATCTAGTCCAACCTTATACCCTACCATAATCGGTATAAAACAGTTACATAGTAAAATAGTATTGGAGGTTGTATAAGGACATACGTCCCATATAGTCCAACTTTTACACCCTACCCATAATGTTCTGTTAAACCGTACATAGTAACATAGTATGGAGGTTGTAGAAGACATACGTCCATCTAGTCCAACCTTTAGACCATACCCAGAATGTCTAAAACAGTTACATATACATGACTATTGGAGATTATATAAGGGACATACATCCCATCTAGTCCCACCTTTATACCCTACCCATAATGTTTGTTTAACAGTTACATAGTAACATAGGTATTGGAGGTTGATAAAGACATCCGTCCATCTAGTCCAACTTTATACCTACCCATAATGTCTGTATAAAACAGTTACATCGTAACAAAAGTATGGAGGTTGTATAAAGACATACGCCATCTAGTCCAACCTTCACCCTTACCATAATGGTTGTATAACAGTTACCTAGTAACATAATATTGGAGGTTGTATAAAGACATACGTCCATCTAGTCCAACCTTTATACCTACCATAATGTCGTAAACAGTTGCATGTAACATAAGTATTGGAGGTTGTATAAAGACATACTCAATCCAGTCCAAACCTTTATACCCTACCCTAATGTCGTATAACAGTTACATAGTAACAAGTTATTGGAGGTTGTATAAAGACATAACGCCGTTCTAGTCCAACCTTTATACCCTACCACTAATGTCTGTATAACATTACATAGTAAACATAAATATTGGAGGTTGTATAACGACATACGTCCATCTAGTCCACCTTTATACCCTACCAATAATGTCTGTAGAACAGTTACATAGTAACATAGTATTGGAGGTTGTTTAAAGGAATACGTCCATCTAGTCCAACCTTTATACCCTACCCATAATGTCTGTATAACCGTTACATAGTTAACATAGTATTGGCGGTTGGATAATATAAAGAATTTTATAATTTAAAATAAAATAATTTAGGTCCATCTAGTCCAAACTTTATACCCTACCATAAATGTCTGTTATAACAGTACATAGTAACATAGTATTGGAGGTTGTATAAAGACATACGTCCATCTAGTCCAAACTTACACCCTACCCATAAATGTCTGAATAACAGTTAACATAGTAAAATAGTATTGGAGGTTGTATAAAGACATACTTCCATCTAGTCCAACCTTTTACGTTACCCATAATGTCTGTATAAACAGTTACAGTAACATAGTATTGGAGGTTGTATAAAGACATACGTCCACCTAGTCCAACTTTATACCCTACCCATAATGTCGTATAACACAGTTACATAGGAAAACATAGTAGTGAGGTTTGTATAAAGACATACGTTCATCTGTCCAAACTTTATACCCACCCATAATGTCTATATAACAGTTACATAGTAACATAATATGGAGATATATAAAGACATACAGCCCATCTAGTCCAACTTTATACCCTACCAATAATGTTGTTAACAGTTACATAGTAACATAGTATTGGAGGGTGTATAAAGACATACGTCCATCTAGTCCAACCTTTAGACCCCTACCCATAATGTCGGTAAAAACAGGTTACATAGTAACAAAGTATTGGAGGTTGTATAAAGACATAAGTCCATCAGTTCTACCTTTATACTAACCTCCAAATACTATGTTACAATGCAATGTTATACAGACATTATGGGTAGGTATAAAGGTAGAACTGGATGAATTATGTCTTTATAAAACCTCCAATACTTGTTACTATGTACTGTTATACAGACATTATGTCGGGTATAAGGTGGACTGGATGGACGTATGTTCTTTATACAAACTCCAATACTATGTTACAATGCAACTGTTATGAAAGACATTATGGGTAGGTATAAAGACATACGAGCATCCAGTCCAACCTTAGACCCTACCCATAATGTCGGTATAACAGTTAATAGTAACATAGTATTGGATGTTGTATAAAGACATACGTCCATCTAGTCCAACCTTTATAAACCCTACCCATAATGGTCTGTATAACAGGTACATAGTAACATAATATTGGAGGTTGGATAAGAATTACATCCATATAGTCCAACTTTATACCCTACCCATAATGTTTGTATAACAGTACATAGTTAATCATAGTATTGGAGGGTGGATAAAGACATAAGTTCCATCTAGCCAACCCTTATACCCTACCATAATGTCTGTATCACAGTTACGTAGTAACAAAGTATGGAGGTTGTATAAAGGACATAAGTCCATCCAGTTTCTACCTTATACCCCTACCATATGGCTGTATAACAGTTGCATTGTAAAACATAGTATTGGATGGTTGTATAAGACATACGTCCATCCAGTCCAACCTTTATACCCTACCCATAAGTCTGTATAACAGTTACATTAGTAACATAGTATTGGAGGTTGTTATAAGAAATACGTCCATCTAGCCAACCTTTATACCCTACCCCATAAGGTCTGTGATAACAGTTACAGAGTAAACATAATATTGCGCAGGTTGTATAAAGACATACGTCCATCTAGTCCAACCTTTAACCCTACCCATAATGTCTGTTTCTAACAGTTACATAGCACATAGTATTGGAGGTTGTTAAAGACATACGGTTCCATCTAGTCCAACCTTTTCTACACTACCATAATGTCTGTATAACAGTCTACATATGTAACATAGTATGGAGGTTTGATAAAGAATTACGTCGTCTTCTAGTCCAACCTTTATACCCTACCCATAATGTCTGTATAACAGTTACATAGTAACATTAGTTATTGGAGGTTGTATAAAGACATTACGTCCATCTAGCCCAACCTTTACACCCTACCATAATGTCTGTATAACAGTTCATAGTAACCTAGGATTGGAGGTTGTATAAAGACATTACGTCCATCTTAGTCCAACCCTTATACCCTACCATAAGGTCGTATAACAGTACATAGGAACATAGTATTGGAGTAGTATAAAGACATTCGGCCCATCTAGTCAACCTTTTTACCCTACCATAATGTAGTATAACAGTTACATAGTAACATAATGTATTGGAGGTTGTATAAAGACATACGTTCATCTAGGCCAACCTTTATTTACCCTACCATAATGTTCTATATAAACAGTTACATAGTACATACATTGGAGAATTTATAAGGGACATACATCCATCTAGTCCACTTTATACCATACCCATATGTGTGTATAACCTTACACATAGAACATCGATGGGAGGTTGTCATAAAAAGACATAAGTCCATCTAGTCCAACCTATACCCTACCCATAATGTCTGTTAACAGTGACTAGTAACAAAGTATTGGAGGGTGTATAAAGGAAATAAGTCCATCCAGTTTACCTTTATTACCCTTACCCATTAATGTCGTAAACAGTTGCATTGTAACATTAGTATTGGAGGTTGTATAAAGAACAACGTCCATCCAAGTCCAACCTTTATACCCTACCCATAATGTCTGTATAACAGTACATAGTAACATAGGATTGGAGGTTGATAAAGAAATAGTCCATATAGTCCAACCTTTAGACCTACCCATAATGTCTGTTAAACAGTTACATAGAACATAATATTGGAGGTTGTTAAAGACATACGTCCATCTAGTCCAACCTTTATACCCTACCATAATGTCTGATAACAAGTTACATTAGTTAACATAGTATGGAGGTGTTAAAGACATCGTCCTCTATGTCCACCCTTATACCCTACCCATAATGTCTGTATAACAGTTACATAGTAACATGAGTATGGAGGTTCTGACGCCTTCCTATAAAGGACATACGTCGGCTAGTCAACCCCCTTTATACCCTACATAATGTCTGTATAAAAGTTACATAGTAACATAGTATAGGAGGTTTATAATGCATAATCCGTCTAGTCAACCTTTATACCCTACCCATAATGTCCTGTATAACAGTTACAGAGTACCACAGTATTGGAGGTTGTTATAAGGACATACGTCCAGCTAGTCCAACCTTATACCCTACCCATTAATGTCTGTATAACGTTACATAGTAAACATAGTATTGGAGGTTGTATAAAGACCTACGTCCATCTATCCACCTATTACACCTACCCATAATTCTGTCTAACAGTACATAGTAACAGTGTGGAGGTTGTATAAAGAATTACGTCCATTCTAGTCCAACCTTTATACCCCTACCCATAATGTCTGTATTAAACAGTTACATAGTATACATAGGATTGGAGGTTGTATAAAAGACATACGTACTCTAGTCCAACCTTTATACCCTACCATAATGTCGTGTATAAACAGTTACTAGTAACATGTATTGGAGGTTGTATAAAAGACATACGTCCATCTAGTCCAACCTTTATACCCTACCCATAATGTATGATACAGTTACATAGTAACATAGCATTGAGGTTGTATAAAGACATACGTCCATCTCGTCCAACCTTATACCCTAACATAATTCTGGATAACAGGTTACATAGTAACATAGTATTGGAGGTTGTATAAAGAATACGTCCATCTAGTCCAACCTTTATACCCTACACCATAAATGTCTGTATAACAGTTACATTAGTACATAGTATTGGAGGTTGTATAAAGACATACGTCCATATAGTCCAACCTGTATACCCTACCCATATGTCTGTATAACAGTGACATAGTAACCTAGTATGTGGAGGTTGGATAAAGGACATACGTCATCTAGTCCAACCTTTATTTACCCTACCATAATGTCTGTATAACAGTTACATAGTAACAAGTATTGGAGGTGTATAAAGACATACGTCCGTCTAGTCAACCTTTATACACTACCCATAAGTCTGTGATAAACAGTTAAATAGTAACATAGTATTGGAGTTTGGCTAAAGACATACGGTCGTCTAGGCCAACTTTTATACCCCTACCATAATGTATGTATAACAGTTACATAGTAACATAGTATTGGAGTTTGTATTAAAGGACATACGTCCAATCTAGTCCAAACCTTTATACCCTACCCATTAATGTCTGTTATAACAGTACATAGTAACATAGTATTGGAGGTGTATAAAGACATACGTCCATCTAGTCCAACCTTATACCTACCCAGAATGTTGCTGTATAACGTTACTAGTAACATAGTATTGGAGGTTGTATAAAGACATACGTCCCGTATGTCCGACCCTTTATACACTACCCAAAGTCTGTTATAACAGTTACATATTAACTAGTATGGAGTTGTATAAAGACATACGTTCCGTCTAGTCCAACCTTTATACACTACCATTAATGTCGTATAACAGTACATAGTAACATCGGATTGGAGGTGTATAAAAGACATACGTCCGTCTAGTCCAACCTTTATACCTACCCATAATGTCTGTTAACAGTTAACATATAACATAGTATTGGAGGTTGTATAAAGACATACGTCTATCTAGCCAACTTTATAACCTACCCATAATGTTGTATGACCGTACATAGGAGTAACATAGTATTGGAGTTGAATAAAGACCATACATCCATCTAGTCCAACCTTTTCCCTACCCATAATGTCTGTATAACAGCTACTAGAACATGTATTAGAGCGTTGTATAAAGCATTACGTTCATCTAGTCCAACTTATAACCTACCCATACGGTCTGTATAACAGTTAATAGTAACCATAGTATAGACGGGGTTATTAAAGACATAACGTTCATCTAGTCCAAACCTTTATACCCCTACCCATAAGTCTGTATAAACAGTACATAGTAACATAGGTATAGAAGGTTGTAAAAGGACTACGTTCATCTAGTCCAAACCTTTATACCCTACCATGAATGGCTGTATAACAGTTAAATAGTAAACATAGTATTGGAGGTTGTATAAAGACATACGTTCATCTAGTCCACCTTTATACCCTACCCCATAATGTCTGTATAAACAGTTACATAGTAACATAGTATTGTGCGTTGTATAAAGACAATAACGTCCCATCTAGTACCAACCTTATAACGATACCATAATGTCTGTAAACAGTTTACACAGTTAACAGAGTATGGAGGTGATAAAGACGTACGGCCATTATAGTCCAACCTTTATACCCTACCCAATGTCTGTTAAAACATACATAGTAACATAGTATTGGAGGTTGTATTAAAGACATACGTCCATTAGTCCAAACCTTATACCCTACCCTAATGTCTGTATACAGGTACTAGTAAATAGTATTGGGGGTTGTAAAAGAAAATACGTCAGTCTAGTCCAACCTTTATACCCTACCCATAATGTCTGTATAACAGTTACATAGTAACTCGAGATGGGGGTTGTATAAGAAATACGTCCATCTCGTCCAACCTTTATCCCTTCTGCATGCAAATGGAATGCATGGTATGGGGCTATATGTATTCTCATCTTTGTTCATTGTATGGCTATTAATATATTTGATAAAGTTGAACATATCCAGACGCAATCGGTGCTTCTCCAATGGGTAACACCCTAACTTGTCTAATCTGCCTTGCATATTCAAGGCCCCTCCTTCCCTTTATTAATTTAGTTATAACTTGTCTAATTCTGCCGGCATATTAAAGCCCCTCCATCTCCCCCCACTATTAATTAGTTGACATTCTCTGAATGCCTCAATTTCCAAGATGTCCCTTTTGTATATGGGATTACACAACTGCCACCGCTATTCCAAATTGAGGCCTTACCGTGCCTTTAAAGAGGGAGAATAGTAGTTTATTATAATGTTACTCTACTTATGTCACCCCCTTACTATGTACAGTGTAACAGTGACGTCTAAATAGCAGCCTGACAAAAACCTTTTTGCAGCTATTCCCATTGCCAGTCAGAGAACGGGGCACTTCTAGTCCTGCCACCACATATGGCCAGGGTGGGTATCCCTGGTGGAAACTCCTCCAATTTCCCACTTATCAATGTCTACCTGCTCCTATCTTAACACGTCTTATTACATTTCTACATTAACAATATTTCCTACGCACAGTAAATTCCTTAGATGGTTATAAGACTCTCCTCCTATGTATGCCATGTGCGTCTGTTGTCCCTAGCTGAGGACTGTGGCAGGAGATAACAGTCCAAAAAATTAAATAAGTAGAGAAGAAGAAGAAAGAAAGAACAGTAACCTTGCCTTTAAGTCAAATGAATAAAACAATTAAGTCCTAGCATACAGAAGATAAAGGCTAGTGTTTAGATTCTCCTCACACTCCTGTATTGGGGATGGTTTGTGGCGGTTTGCCGTTAATTACAGAACGTGTTTTGGATAATTTCAAGGTTAAACGTTGTTGTTTTTTTGTTTTTAACAAAAAAAGCGGGTAAACGCACACACATAGTTAAGTGATTTCATGTGTGACATGAAAGAGGGGAACTGCCGGGGGCTGTACTGTCACTGAATTTAACAGTAGTTACAGCCCAATTAGAGATGTACCGACTTCGCAAAATCCAGTCCGCTCGAGGATCCGCGAATCTCAGAAAAGAGGAAAAGTCCGCGTGCGGACCCATTACAATGAAAAAATAAAAAAAAAATTAAAAAACTCGAAAATACGAGGATTCTTCGAAAAATACGTATTTTCCCACATCTCGAAAATCGAGATTCCTCAGTATTTCGAAATTTTCAAAAAAACGCGCGTTCGAAAAAAGTTCGGAAGGCGGGAACACCGGAAATTCGCGATATCGTGTGCACGAAGACGGAAATCAGCCGCGGATCCGGGTTCGGATCCGCGAACACGGTGCCATCACTATAGCACAATGACTGCCCCAAAACAAAGCAAAAGCCACTTATATATCATAGGGAATAAAATGTAATGCATGCGGGTGGCAGCAGGGGAAGATTGGGTGAATGAATAGAAATTTCTTATGAAATTGGTTCCACGGACAAACTTCACACCATTTCACAAAAGTGAACAATTTCTTGCCAACACTCAGAAAGGGAACTTGGGAATAGGACCAGAAACTCCATCCAGAACCATGGCCAGAATATATCGTTTGGGGATAACTGCAAGGTTAGAGAGAGAATCCGCTAAGAGTATATTATGACTAACTCGTTTTTGTTGCCTCGTTGACTTACAGGAGAAGCCAATGGAAATAAACAATTGAAAAATTCATATCTACCGACAGGACCCAGAAATTTAATGTGAAAAAAAACAAATTAAAATATATAGAATTTTTACTCAAATGTTTTTGTGTTTCTCTTCCATAATCCTCTAATAACCCTAGAGTGGTTCTAATGGACCTACATTCCTTCTGTGACAGATCTTTACTGCTCTGGGTGGCACTAGAAGACTGAGGGGAACTCCCTTGTACTATCCGCATTGTCCAAGGAGGATAACCTAAACCTGCTATGCCTTGATTCCATTTAGTTCTACCGCTAAGACTTAACTAATCGTATCCTAATTATTTCCTGACACTTACCTAGCAAATAATCTTCCATCCAACCCTTTATCTAATGTCTAACCCATTAACACACTATTCAACAATTACGTCTTCTCTAAGCATCATTCGTAGTCTTTGTCTACCACTTATCTGCGACAGAATCTTCCTTAAACCTTTACATACTGTTTAGTGCCAACACTTAACATCTCAATGTTCCTCATTTTCAACTTTCATCAATACCATTATCACTCAAACATCTTCACCTGTGACGTATTCCCCAGGCCACTCACCACCTAAATAGTACAATTAAACCTGTCGTATATTCCTTTTGCTAACTGACCAACTCATTATTGCCTTATTCTAACCTCCTCCATTGTCCATCCCCTACACTTACCTGCATAATCGTTATTATAGTCCTTTTTTTAAATAAGGTTATAATGTATACATCCTTCCCCTGCCTTATAAAAGACAAGTTAACCCCAATTATAGATTTTATATCTATATTAGCCCCCCCTAAACCTTAAATTTGCTAACTTAACGTACTTATTCTCTTAGGAACAGAATCCCAATCCCTATGGTCAGGTTTCACCCACCTCATGCTGCTTTGGTGAAGTAAGAAATGGACTGAAACTCACCAGTTTCATTCCTATTACAGAGTCCCCGAATTCAGGAAAACGCTGACTAAGATCCCGAAAATCCGAAAACGGGATGAATTTTCGATTATTACGAATGTTTACGCTATTTTGGATTTATTTTTTTTTTTTTTTGTGAAAATAGCTTGGACCGTCGACACACCAGAAAATAAATCGAGTCTATTTTTTATTAATACTAGAAACGTTCGATAATTATAGAAAATCCGGAAAATTCAGGACGATCGGACAGATCATTCGGATTTAGAGAACCGAGGGGGGTTCCGTATCGGATTAGGTCCAAGTCTGCAGCAAAAGAGGATTCTGGTTAATGGCCGTCGGCCATGGCCCATGACATCCCCCATTGCAGCTTTTAAACTGATGGACCACCCTGAAAGCTGCAGATGAAGGAGAAGTGCCAAGCAAGGGATCGGGATCTGTAACGACCTAAGGAATAGGTAAGGTATAACAAATGGGGTTTGGGGGGGGTTCTTTAATACAAATATAGATAAGCTTTGGGGGTGGACATGCCCTTAAAGGGTATTAGTCCACTCATTTTTGACCTATTGTTTTTTTCAGTTCAGATGAACAATTCAGCACGCAGTGCAAGGGAGCGTGGATGCGTGGAGACTGCCAATGAGAAGACGCAACGGAGTGATCCACAGTAAGTTCTTTACTAAGCTCATTTACCTAGTTCCTCAACGATGCTAAAAAACGGGGGTTAGAACATCCCCTTTAAGCCATGAAAAAGGCTGCTGTGGGAACCCATTTTTATCCAACAACCAGTAACTATTTCATCCTTAATGCTATGCCATTTCCCTTAAAACGCAGCTCCGAACCACAATATTGTTGTCTAATTTCTCATTGGCTGGGCAGAGTATTAGCGCTACACTACCGCACCTTATCTAGACACTGGGTCATGTCAACTTCATTTGGGCGGTGACATTCGGGGGGCACCAGTGGGTAACGTCATTATCAGTGGCTTGCTTCTCTTGGGATCATCTCTGTTTGGTACTTACAGTATGTCACTCTCTCGCATTGGTGATCTATTTTTTCTCAAGTAGCAAATATCTTCTCTTTGAGACCTGCATTAAGACAAAGTGCGCACAGTGAGGACCACATGGGGACCTAAAGCTGTCATCTGTGTAGCATAACAGGGGAGACAGAATAAAGAACCTAAGTAGCCAGGTGTAGTCCTAAACATTGGGCCTCACCCTGGGTCTTCCTTAGATCTCCATTAACTTTCCAAACGTTATGAAACGGGCTTGCTAGTCACAAGACCTCTCTTCAGCATGGGGAGTGGTCAATCAGAAGATGCACATTGCAGAAGTGCATGTTCCCATTGGCCAGGTTGCAGATACAAGGGTGGGTAATAAAGTAATTCAGGGTATAATAACTCTGGAGGAAGTTAGGTTTACTTAAAGGCATGTCACCCCCAAAAACTACATTCTCCCCCACTACTGTGCAGAGTTTAAAACCCTTACCTTACATTCTCAAGAAGCAAATATTAATGGATGAAGTACGCCGGGCCACCGGTGTTATCATCTAGATTTATTTGTATATGTGTACAGTGCTTGGAGCACTCAACATTTGGAACTGATTTTACACCTTTGGTCTAAGGGGTACAGGGTCCTATCCATTGTATTGTCTCGTTAAGCAAGGGTGCCATGTGATTGTGAAAATAAAAATTACACTCCATGCTCACTCATGCCACTTCATGGCTCACTCCATGCTCAATCCATGCTCATTCATGCTCACTCCATTGCGCCACCACCATGCTCACTCCATGTCACTTCTATGCTTCACTCCATGCTCACTCCATGCTCACTCATGCTGTCACTCCATTGCTCACTCCAGCTCACTTCATGTTCACTCCCTATGCTCACGTCATGCATCACTCCATGCTCACTCCATGATCACTTCATGCGAACTTCATTGTTACTCCATGCTCACTTCATGCTCAATTCATGCTCACTCAATGATCACTCCATGCTCACTCATGCTCACCTACATGCTCACTCATGCTCACCCATGCTTCACTCCAGATAACTTCATTGATCACTCCCATGTCACTCCATGCTCACTCCATGCTCACTTCAGCTCACTTCATGCTCACTCCATGCTCACTTTCAGGCTCACTCCATGCTCACTCCATGCTCACACCAGCTCACAACCATGGCTCCACCCATGCTCACTCCATGCTCACTCCATGCTCACAAACAGTCTATAAGTCAATGGGAACAGGGGAGATGGGGAAAACGTCACCTCATAGAGAAAATCAAGATCTCCAGGCTTTAGTGAGGATTACTGGCTACAATGAACAGACCATCTGTCGCGAGTCACCTGGAGTGCAAAAAGAAATAAAGGATAAATCAGTAGTACAACGGGGAAGAATTGGCACACTGGCTTCCTGACAATGGGTCCCAATAAAGCACTGACATAAAGAAGCGACATAAGACCTACCCAGAACGTCCGGCAACCTAATATGCTTTATTCTGATCAAAATCATCCATAGTTTAAAGCCTCAAAGAAATATCAAACACCAGGATGTTTCCTCCCCGAGAAAAACATATAGATTACTAAGTCCACGACAGACAGAGGGAGAAAGCCTAGATTGGTGATCAGTGTATGAGAGACGTCAACAGTTGAAGGACAGAGAGTCTGGTTTATAAATTACATGCGGCTATGTAGGTGATGGTTCTGTCCGTACTCATTAGCTGTAGTAAGAGGTAAACCGGGGCCAGATCACTTGGTAGGACAAGATGAAACTGTCTGTTCATTCAAAAAACTATCAGGGGCCTAGCTAGTAATCAAAGGTCATATTGTAAAAATGGTTGCTGGTTTTGTTCCAACCAATCAGATGTAGCTTTCAAATGGTCATTAGCATATTCGCACCATTTTAAAACGATAAGAACTTTTATACATAGGCCTAAATATCTGCAGGATTCAGATGGAGAGGACTATTAAGTAGGGCAGTAGGCATCATTTACAAAAGCAAAGGACAAAGTGACTTCAGGAGAGAGATGCCCAACTTCGCAAAATCCGTCGCTCGGAGGATCCGCGAAATTTTGGAACTAAATTAGAAAAATTCCAAACATCTTTGCGAGGTGCCGAGGACCCATTTAAAAAAGAAAAAGAAAATACGTAATTTTGAAAAATTTCCGAAAAACTGAAAACCGCAGGTTCGGATGAATGTTGAAAAATCTGGAAAAATCCGCCGTTCGCCGAATGAATAAAATCCACGGCGGATCCGGGTTCGGTCCGCGAACGGCCATCCTATTCAGGAGATGAGTTTACAGAATTTGCACTGGATGGGGGGAGCCCAATCAGAATATGTTCAGAGGAAATAGTGTATTCTTACGGAGAAGAGGAAGTAGTGATGGTGCTCATTGAGAAGAGGAAGTAGATGATGGTGCCCAATAAGGAAAGGGAGTAGATGATGGTGCCCAATAAGGAAAGGAAGTAGATGATGGTGACCAATAAGGAAAGGAAGTAGATGATGGTGCCAATAAGGAAAGGAAGTAGATGATGGGGCCCCAATAAGGAAAGGGAAGTAGAGATGGTGACCCACTAAGGAAGGAACTAGATGATGGTGAACCAAAAGGAAAGGAAGTAGATGATGGTGCCAATAAGGAAAGAACGTTAGATGATGGTGCCCAATAAAGAAGGAATAGATGATGGTGCCAATAAGGAAAAGGAAGTAGAGATGATGGTGCCCAATAAGGAAAGGAAGTAGTGATGGGCCCAATAAGGAAAGGAAGTAGAATGGATGGTGCCCAATAAGGGAAAGAAAGGAAGTAGATGATGGTGCCCAAATAAGGAAGAAAGTAGATGATGGTGCCCATAGGAACAAGGAAGTAGATGATGGCGCCCCAAAGAGAAGGAAGTAGATGAGGTGCCACCCAATAATGGAAAGGAGTGATGATGGTGCCCAATAAGGAAAGGGGGGGGACTGTAGATTGATGGTGACCCCAATAAGGAAAGGAAGAAGAGATGATGGTCCCAATAAGGATAAGGAAGAGATGATGGTGCCCAATAAGGAAAGGAAGTAGATTGATGGGCCCATAAGGAAAGGAAGTAGTGATGGTGCCCAATTAGGAAAGGAAGTAGATCTTGGAAATAAACAGAAGTAAAGTTGATGAAAGTTTTGCCGGAATGGAATGCTGGGGGAAAATGCAAAATACTGGAAAGTAAACAACAGTTCCATCAGAAAATGGCCACCACAACTCACCCAATGTACTGTTCCGTCTCGTTGTATTTCTTGCTAAGTATTTTGCAGATCTGGATTGGCTTTGAACCATAGACAATTGCCTTCCCATATCTAACTGTGCGGCAGGGAGCCGCAGTGCACAGACACAGAATGTGTTGTTCCTCCTCTAATAGGAAATTAGAAGGAAGAGAAGGAACAGCGATGTGTGAAAGCCGGGAAGGAGAGAGAAGGAACAGCGATGGGAGACGGAAGGAGAGAGAAGGAAACAGCGATGGGAGACGGAAAAGGAGAGAGAAGGAACAGCGATGGGAGAGGAAGGGGAGAGACGGGAAACAGGATGGGAGACGGAAAGAGAGAGAGGAACAGCGATGAAAGACGGAAGGAGAGGAGAGAATGGAACAGCGCTTGGGCGATGGACGGAGAGAAGAAGGACAGCGATGGAGACGGAAGGAGAGAGAGAACAGCGAGGATGGGAGGATGGAAGGAGAGAAGAAGGAAAAGCGATGGGCGACGGAAGGAAAGGAGAGAGGAGAAGGAACAGCGATGGAGACGGAAGGAAAGGAGAGAGACGGAACAGCGATGTTTGTTGTTTGTTGCTTTTTGTGGGGAGGAGGAGAGAGGAAGGAGACGAGAAGGAACAGCGCGGGAGGATGGAGGAAGAGAGGAACACGATGGGAGACGGAAGGAGAGAGAAGGAACAGCGATGTGAAAGACGGAAGGAGAGCGAAGAGGAAGGACAGCGATGGGAGCGGAAGGAGAGAGAAGGAACAGACGATGGGATGATGGAGGAGAGAGAAAGGAACAGCGATGGGAGACGGGAAAGGAGAGAGAAGGAACAGCGATGGGATTGGAAGGAGAGAAGAAGGAAACAGCGATGAAAGACGGAAGGAGAGGAGAGAAGGAACAGCGATGGGGAGGAGGAAGGAGGAGAGAAGGAACAGCGATGGGAAGATGGAAGGATAGGAGAGAGAAGGACCAGCGATGAAAGACGGAAGGAGAAGAGAGGAACAGCGGATGGGAGATGGAAGGAGAGAGAAGGAACAGCGATGGGAGACGGAAGGAGGAGAGAAGGAAACACGCATGGGAAAGACGGGAAGGAGAGAGAAGGAACAGCGATGGGAGATGGAAGGAGAGAAGAGAGAAGGAACAGCGATGGGAGACGGCAGGAGAGAGAAGGAACAGCGATGGGAGACGGAAGGAAGGAGAGAGAAGGAACAGCGATGGGAGACGGAAGGAGAGAGAAGGAACAGCGATGGGGACGGAAGGAGAGAGGAAACGGAACAGCGATGGGAGACGGAAGGAGAGAGAGGAACAGCGATGGGAGACGGAAGGAGAGAGAAGAAAAGCATGGGGAGACGGAAGGGAGAGAGAAGGAACAAGCGATGGGAGACGGAAGGAGAGAGAAGGAACAGCGATGGACGGAAGGATGAGAGGGGGGGGGGGGAAAGGAACAGCGATGGGAGACGGAAGGAGAGAGAAGGAAAGCGAGGGAGACGGAAGGAGAGAGAAGGAACAGCGATGGGAGACGGAAGGAGATGAGAAGAACAGCAGTGTTGAAAGACGGAAGGAGAGAGAAGGAACAGCGATGGGAGACGGAAAGGAGAGGAAGGAACAGCGATGGGAGAGGAAGGAGAGAGAGGAACAGCGATGGGAGACGGAAGGAGAGAGAAGGAACAGGATGGGAGACGGAAGAGAGAGAAGGAACAACGAATGCGGAGACGGAGGGAGAGAAGGAAACAGCGATGGGGGACGGAGGAGAGAGAAGGCCAACAGCGATGGGAGACGAAGGAGGAGAAAGGAACAGCGAGGGAGACGGAAGGAGAGAGAAGGAAAACAGCGATGGGAGCGGAAGGAAAGAGAAGGAAACAGCGATGGGAGAGGAAGGAGGAGAGAGAAGGAACAGCGAGGAGACGGAAGGAGAGGAAAGGAACAGCGATGGGAGACGGTAAGGAGAGAGAAGGAACAGCGATGGAGACGGAAGGAGAGAGGAAAGGAACAGGATGGGAGAAGGAAGGAAGAGAGAAGGAACAGCGATGGGAGACGGAAGGGAGAGAAGGGAACAGCAGGGTG
>JAACNH010005561.1:0-19865 GCA_019447015.1 Hymenochirus boettgeri
AATCTTGGAAACATGTATATTAATATTGCGATAACTGCGGTATATTATATTGTGATAAAAGTGTATCTATTAATATTGCGATAACGTGCGGTTATATTAATTTGGTAACGTTGCGGTATATTAATATTGTGATAACGTGCGGTTATAAATTTGAAACGTGCGGTATATTAAATTGTGAAACGTGCGGTATATAATATTGTGATAAGTGCGGTTATATTAATATTGTGATAACGTGCGGGTGATATTAATATTGTGATAACGTGCAGTGTGTGTTACTATTCCTTTGTTGGTCATTGGCCATAAATTACAGAAACATGTTATTTAATGATTGGGGGTTATTTTTATAATAAAAATTATGACGGGAGTAAAAGGATCAATATAAATTGAGGGACCGTCTGTACAATGAAACTGGAATCAGTTGATCAGGAAATCAATCCAAAAGCTGCATAGCATAGGCCCTGGATCACCCTCTTTACTGCAGCTGCCTTGTGTAATTCCGGGTTTACAGTTAGATTGTTGTGGTTGCCAGAATGGGACACAGGGAAGTTATCTGTAATGGCTGTAATAAGGGTCCCTGTGATCAGATCAGATTCTGTAGCAATATAAACTGACCAGTTTTCTACCCATGAGAATGAAATAATATCCCTAAAGAGATCCCCTGATACCAAGGTCCTTGACCTATCCCTATACAACATCGACTCTCGGGGTAGTAACTGTCCAGCCAACTCTTGTTTTCAAACAAATAAAAATTGCCAAAATAAAAACATTTACAGAAGAATATTTCCTAATTGTATGTGCTCAAATATCATTATAAGGTTTTCGATACCATTATAATAATATTACGCTTTCGTCATGTATTTCTATTTGACCATGTTAAAGCCCCAGTTCACAAACTATTTCCCATCCGTGTCCAATGTTCAATTCCTGATCAGAGGAAGTCTAGTTCCTGACGATCTAGTTTCCCGTGAACTAGCTGCAAACCTTTGGGGATTACACACTGAGATAAGGGACCATTAAAATCAACCACATGCAAACTCTCCTGGTCCCTCCCAGAAAACGATGATCTCACCTTGCAGGAGATCGCTGTATCCTTGGTAGATCGTTTATTGTCTTTGGACTTTTTATGTAATTTGGTTCTTTCCTGGGTCTTGTTGTCCTTCCTCTCGGACTTGCTGCAATCAAACGATTATTTTAATCTCAGCCCTTTCCTGCGTTCCTCTCCCTCACCAGCTTCCTAGTCATCTGTATCCTGACTTATCCCCTTCAGGACACTGAGTGTTTGCACCTGCCTCTGTCTATCTTTCCCTTTTATATTTCCCTCCTCCTCTATACTATACACTGTCAGTTCCTGCTGGACCCTCTGTGTCTCCTCTGTGTTTGTCATTTACGTCCTTCTATATGTTCAGACTGGGACTCTCCTCTCTGATGATCTCATGTCGCTATTATTGGATAAAGGGATAAATTTAGCGCAAATGGTGACCTAGCAACTGAGCCAAATAATAAAATGACCCTGGACATGTTTGTGCCCTTTGACATTTTAATGAGACTTTTTGGAAAACTATTCAGAGTTGTATTCTGCCTTTACTCTGTTGGCTAAAAAATGTGTAGACCACAGCGAGAAGAAGAGCTGGTTCAATGGGCCTAATTTTACATGAAACCGTATATAAATTCTGGTTTGTACCCACTGATTGTATGTAGGGGGGCACATAAGACCAAGGTTTCTTTTAAGCATGTTGACACAGTTTGTTGCACTGGAACGTAATCACTGTATTATGTGGTGTGTAATATATTTGAGACACACAGACAATATAGATTATAGGAACATTAAATATGATCTATGGGAGAAAACACT
This sequence comes from Hymenochirus boettgeri, assembly GCA_019447015.1. Lineage (NCBI taxonomy): Eukaryota > Metazoa > Chordata > Amphibia > Anura > Pipidae > Hymenochirus > Hymenochirus boettgeri. The sequence continues at coordinate 1,853 of JAACNH010005561.1, forward strand.
GGTTCCATTTTGTATTTGTTCCTTTGTTTAAGCTGAACCTGCTTGATACATAAGGGATTTAGATGTAAAAGCTCCAGCCAAACTGAACACCCTGTAACCAATCAAATGGCTTGTTTACTGGGTATTAACTCAGCAAGTCTTGTGGGTCGTCATCAGCACCAATCCACATATTGTAATTCACCTGTTCTGTTATGTGGATATGAAGAAAGAAATGTTCTGCAGCAAAGGCCGAGGATAGAATTGTTGGCGATATCCTGCTGGAAACCTTAATACTCAGGCAGGTTAAGAGTAGAGGTAAATAATCAGACAGGGGGCAGTATGTCCAGACAGGAGGACAGTGTGTTGGAAAAAAACATTCTGATATATTTTAAGGAGATTCTCCTGATATCTGGCACAATGTCCCGATGTATAATGTACAGCCAGTCCAACCAGATGTGGGGTAAAATTAGTTTTTTTATACAGTTTTATAATGTTTTAATGATGTTGTCTCTCCTTACACTATTATCAGGCCTATGTTATAAAATTTTATGTATAATTTCATTTATAAAGCGCCACTTGGGTACGCAGCGCTGTACATTATAAAATACAGAGTATACAAACAAGGGGATAAGTGCAAGCAATTATACAGAACCGTAGAAAAAATGATTAAAGTTAAATACAATTTTTACATCGGTTAAGAACACACACAATATATATATATATATTATGTATAAACGGATATAAGTGCAACATGCTTGACACATTAGGAATGAGATCCCTGCCCCGAAGAGCTTACAATCTAAGTGGGTGGAACAACATACAGATACAAGGGGATGGTGGGTACAAAGTGCTGAGGTAGCTAACAATCATTTGTTGTGCTGTGCTAGAAAGGTAGGATAACAGTCTAGATTTGATAGTATTAATGATTGTCACCAGGCGAAGCGAGAGAGGGAGAGAGTTCCAAAGGTAGGGAGCAGCAAGAGAGAAGGGTTAAGACGGGAGCAGCAGGGGGTTTGTGGAGAGATTTCCTTGCGAGGAATGGAGGGCACGGCCTGGAACATATGTACCAAGGGCCCTATTTATAAAAAATCACTATCGGTTGGAAAAATGCGATCGCTATTTTACGATATCGATAGCTATTTTACGAATTCGCCATAGTAGATTTACAATGGCGAAATCGCAGAATAGCGTTCGCTATCGTAAAATAGCGATCTCTATCATAGAATAACAGTCGCTATCGGCGAATACTGACTGTTATTGTCGAGTCGACCGTTTATCTACGATAGCGATCGCTATTTTACGATAGCGAATGCTATTCTGCGATTTAGCCATCATAAAACTACGATGGCAAAATCGTAAAATAGCGAACGCTATCGTAGAATAAGGTCGATATAGACAATAACGGTCAGTATTCGCCGATAGCGACCGATATTTCACGCTAGCGATCGCTATTTTTCCAATAACGATAGCGATTTTTTATAAATAGGGCCCCAAGAGAGAGATAATTAGGGAGGTGCAGTGAGCGAAGGGATTTAAAGGTTAAAAGCAGGGTTTTGAATAGGATTCTTTGTTTGATGGGAAGCCACCCTATGGACTGAAGTATGGGGTTGTGGGCTCTCTTTTGTAGGAGAGAGATGATCCGAGCTGCCGAGTTTAAAGGGCATGTCCACCCCTTTTACAAATTTGCTGAATGTATGGCTCCCTCTCCCACCCCAACTGCCATAGTTATTTGCAGAAAAACTTAGCAATCTCTACTTACCTTGCCCCTTTCCCCGGCGACTGACACGGCCCTCTACTTGATGAAACTGGGGGGAAAACTGGAGAGGTAGCCAATCACGGATGTGGCTTCCGGCTGTACAGAACGCCAGGGGAAAAAGCAAAGTAAGTAGTGATCGGCTACCTTTTTTTAAGTATTATGGCGGTTTGGGTTTGGGTTGGGTGAGGAGGCTACACTACAGAAAAGGGATGGAGCTAAAGGGAGGGAGAGGAAAACGGGAGGGAGAGAGAGGGGGGAGGCTCAAGTGCGCTTGGCATAATTCTCCCGGAGGGAGACTGCAGGCAGAGAATTATGGGACACAGCCAGGCTCCTGGTCTTTACTTTTTTGGACTTTGAACAGACATTGCAGGGCAGCCATTTTGGAGCCATTTGGAGCATTTATCAATGTCCAAAGTAGGGCCAGTAGTGGGTTAAAATGTAGTTTTTCGGGTAGACATGCCCTGGAGAGGAGAGAGATGAGAGGCGGGAGTCCAAGTAGTAGAATATTACAGTAGTCAAGACAGGAGATTATAAGGGCATGGATGAGCATTTTAGTAGTGGAGAGAGAGAGAGAAAAGGGAGGATTTGGCAATATTGCGAAGGAGAAAACGTTAGGCCTAGCCACATTGTTAATGTGATGATGGAAGGAAAGAGAGGAGTCGTTAAAAATTATGCTAATTTTGCCAACCAATCAGAGTTCGTTTCAAATGGTAAATACCATCTGATTGGATTGAGGAAAATTAGCACCATTTTAACAATAAGAACTTTTATTACATAGGCCTGTAATATTTATTTTATTGTGACTCTAATGGCCAGGCTAAAATTCCGATAAGGAGAACTGTATTGATATAAAGTTTTTTTAAAAACAAAATGAAAAGGATGGAGGTAGGATTAGTAAGTCCTACCTCCTAATGTTTTTTATTTTTTATTTTGAGGAGCGCCAGAACAAAGAAAAGGCCAGTAGACCAGTAAAAGGTATCTTCAAATTGGTTGCTGCAAAATAACAGCACGGACAAACAGAGTGTAGCTAGAAAACCCCCAGCAAAGCTATAATGAGCCCTTATAGGAGAGTGGGGTCACACTTGTTCCAGCCCCCCCTGCCGACAGACGCAGGGACTGATTCCCTGGTATGAACTCCGTGCATTTTTTTTTTCTTGTTTAATAAATAAGCCTGGAAATGCTGGGGCTGTAATATTCACTCTGTCCACCAGGTGGTGATATGAGCCAAATAAGAGAATTGTGCAATGGGAAAGTTTATTATTTATCACAGATGAATATAAAATCCTTGTCACATACAATGCAATTAGAAAAGCATTCATGCTATGGGCCATATTTATAAAGCCGCGGTACGCTTTTTAGTGATACCGGGGTTAGTTAATTTACGATCGCGGTCGTACATTTACGACCGAACATTCGATCGTAGAATACCGTGCAGTAGTAAACTACCGCAATGGTATTTCATGGAGATTGTTAATCTACGATTTCATTATCGTAGATTTCTGATACCGATCGTAGGAGCAGAATGGATAAAAGCGATACCGCGGCTTTATAAATATGGTCCCATGTTTCAATTGGGTTGCCGCTTAATGCGACACACATGGTCGATTGGGCTGAATTTTGGTGGAAACTTTCAGTGAGATAGAACTGGCTGTTGGAAGATTTTGCGTGATCACTAATCTGCGATGGACTGCACGGCGATGTTGCAAAAAATGTCGTCAGCACCGACTACAAACTGCTTTATGATCATAGTCGTCGGTCTGAAAAAAGGGGGCATGGTTGACCTGTGTGTACCGGCGGGCCTAACAGCCTGTCCTTCACTGTGGTAAATGAAAGCAGTTAGTTGGCCACATTATTTCTAGCCCAGCTACCATGTCATCCCATATTATTTTATAATGCTAGTGTATGGGGATAGATCGTTATGCGGTTAAGCAGATTTGTTGCACAGTGCAGCTGGGAATTCTGGGAGTTGAGGTTGGATATCCTAAGGGCCCACCAGATTCCAGGACATGCCTTATTCGGCAGTAAGATGTTACCATACTGACAAATGTTAACAAGAAAACATTAATAATAGACAGCTGCATAGAAATGGTTAAAACAGACCATTGTAGTCAAATGGATACTAAAGCTGGGTACACACATCCCAATAAAGAGCCAGTCCTGTCGTACCAAAGGGATTGACCATTTATCTGTAAGTGTGGGGGTGGAACGCTCTTTCTGACGCTGATGAACGTTCCACGTTGGCGTCAGAATCGCTTGTTTCAAACGGAAAATTTCCCTCGGTCATGGTCGGCCCCCTATAATAAAGTATTGGTAGTCGACGGCATTCATATTGAGTATGGCAGTCACAAAAAAACGTTCTCCCATACTTTATATAGGGAGAATGATTGTAACTGACAGTCTGTACTCCCATCTTGTCATGATGACAGATTGGTACTGTGTGTACCCACCTTTAGACTAATGCTACTCCTTGCCAGTAGATGGCGTTATTGTTCCAAAAAGCAGAAACGCAACTTTGAAATGGTCACCAAAATATTTTAAAACTACAGTTTTTGCAACAAAACGATGTAATGGAGAGAGATCGCCTCCTTACAAGGGTTTGGTCTTCTAAAAAAAAATTGGTTTCACAGCTGCCATTTTGTCAACAGGGGCTGATGTTCTGATTGCCACTAAACTGTCCAGTTGATTACAATAATATGTATCACTTGCCTTTCTACACCAAAGATCTGCTGTATGAATCAGTGAAATCCCTGGAACATATCTTCTCCATGGCCCTTTACCCAACAAGTGATACAAAATTTCAATTTATGAAAAATTGATTTAGACCAAAGATTTTACTGTGCAAAGGACTAAACTAAAGCCAAAAAGATTAAAACCATGTTGCCTCTTCCCATTGGGGGAGATCAGGACCCAATCACATGCATTGGTACAGAGGATCTGATTCTAGGCAAAACTCAGGGGTGTGGTCCTCTTTCGGTTATTTGCCCTTTAAATTGACCTTTTTTTCACGAGCCACCATAAAAGGTGCAAATGAACAATACCCATCTGCTTGTATTTGCATTAAATTAAACTACTGCTAAGCCACCCCGGCAGCTTATATACCAGAGACATTGCAGATCGCTGCCTTATTTATAATAACTTAAAAATGTGCAAATCCATCAACCTACAAAAACCCCAATAAATCTCTGTGATGTTGGTATATGAATTGAGCTGCACTAATTTCACTCATCGTCCCTGCTGAGCCTGGCAGGTCATTGCACACGTCTCTGCTATAACGATCCACATTACAGTATGTAAAGGTTACGGAGATAAAATAGAAAAGCAACAGTTTTGTCCCAGATAAATATCTGCACCTGTAACTGTCCTACATCCCACCAATGAAATGAAAACCAGGCCAATCTGACACTCATTAGGGAGACACAGCAAGGGACAGATCGCTCAGATCGGGCCATTGATATCATGGTTGCAGTCTGGGCCATTCTATATCATGGTTGCAGTCTGGGCCATTGTATATCATGGTTGCAGTCTGGGTCATTCTAATCATGGTTGCAGTTGGGCCATTGTATATCATGGTTGCAGTCTGGTCATTCTATATCATGGTTGCAGTCTGGGCCATTGTATATCATGGTTACAGTCTGGGCCATTCTATATCATGGTTCAGTCGGGCCATTGTATATCATGGTTGCAGTCTGGGCCATTGTATATCATGGTTTCAGTCTGGGCATTGTATATTATCGTTGCAGTCTGGGCCATTCTATATATGGTTGCAGTCTGGGCCATTGTATATCATGGTTGCAGTCTGGACCATTGTATATCATGTTGCAGTCTGGGCCATTGTATATCATGGTTACAGTTATGGGCCATTGTATATCATCTGGTTGCAGTGGGCCATTGTATATTCATGGTACAGTCTGGGATTTATATCATGGTGTTCAGTCTGGGCCATTGTATTCATGGTTGCAGTCTGGGCCATTGTAATTCATGGTTTCAGTCTGGGCCATTATATTTGGTTGCAGTCTGGGCCATTCTATATCATGGTTTCAGTCTGGGCCGTTGTATATCATGGTGCAGTTTGGGCCATTGTAATCATGGTTGCCGTCTGGGCATTGTATATCATGGGCAGTCGGGCCATTGTATATTATGGTTGCAGTGTGGGCCATTGTATATACATGGTTGCAGTCGGGCCATTGTATATCATGGTTACAGTCTGGCCATTGTATAACATGGTTGCAGTCTGGGCCAGTGGTATATCATGGTTGCAGTCTGGGCCATTGTATATCATGGTTGCAGTCTGGGCCATGTGTATCATCATGGTTGCAGTCTGGGCCATTGTATATCATGGTTGCAGTCTGGGCCATTGTATATCATGGTTGCAGTCTGGGCCATTGTATATCATGGTTGCAGTCTGGGCCATTGTATATCATGGTTGCAGTCTGGGCCATTGTTATATCATGGTTGCAGTCTGGGCCATTGTATATCATGGTTGCAGTCTGGGCCATTGTATAACATGGTTGCAGTCTGGGTCATTCTATATCATGGTTGCAGTCTGGGACATTGTATATCATGGTTGTAGTCTGGGCCATTCTATATCACGGTTGCAGTCTGGACCATTGTATATCATGGTTGCAGTCTGGGCCATTGTATATCATGGTTGCAGTCTGGGCCATTGTATATCATGGTTGCAGTCTGGGTCATTCTATATCATGGTTGCAGTCTGGGTCATTCTATATCATGGTTGCAGCTGGGCCATTGTTATCATGGTTTGCAGTCTGGGTCATTCTATATCATGGTTGCAGTCTGGGCCATTGTATATCATGGTTACAGTCTGGGCCATGTATATCATGGTTCAGTTGGGCCATTGTATAATGGTTGCAGTCTGGGCCATTGTATATCATGGTTTCAGTTGGGCCATGTATATATGTTGCAGTCTGGGCCATTCTATATTCATGGTTTCACAGTCTGGGCCATTGTATATCATGGTTGCAGTCTGGCCATTGTATATCATGGGTGCACGTCGGGCCATTGTATATCATGGTTTCAGTCTGGGCATTGATCATGGTTGCAGTGGGCCATTGTAGATCATGGATACAGTGGGCCATTCTATATCATGGTTTCAGTTGGCATTGTATATCATGGTTGCAGTCTGGGCCATTGTATATCATGGTTTCAGTCTGGGCCATTGTATATATGGTTGCAGTCTGGGCCATTCTAACTCATGGTTTCAGTCGGGCCATTGTATATCATGGTGTTGCAGTTTGGGCCATTGTATATCATGGTTGCAGTCTGGGCCATGTATATCATGGTGCGTCTGGCATTGTTTCTTGATTTCTTGTATATCATGGTTGCAGTTGGGCATTGTATACATGGTGTAGTTGGGCCATTGTATATCATGGTTACAGTCTGGGCCATTGTATAGCATGGTACAGTGTGGCCATTGCTATATGGTGCAGTTGGGCATTGTATATCATGGTTGCAGTCTGGGCCATTGTATATATGGTTGCAGTCTGGGCCATTGTAACATGGTTGCAGTCTGGGCCATTGTAATCATGGTTGCAGTTGGGCCATTGTATAATGTGGCAGTTGGGCATTCTATATCAGGTTGTAGTCTGGGACATTGTAATCATGGTGTAGTCTGGGCCATTCTAATCAGGTTTCAGTCTGGGCCATTGTTATCATGGTTGCAGTCTGGACCATTGATATCATGGTTGCAGTCTGGGCCATTGTATATCATGGTTACAGTCTGGGCCATTGTATATCATGGTTGCAGTCTGGGCCATGTATATCATGGATACAGTCTGGGCATTCTATACATGGTTTAGTCTGGGCCATTGTATATCATGGTTCAGTCTGGGCATTGTATTCTGGTTCAGTCTGGGCCATTGTATATTATGGTTGCAGTCTGGGCCATTCTTATCATGGTTTCAGTCTGGGCCATTGTATATCATGGTTGCAGTTTGGGCCATTGTATCATGGTCAGTCTGGGCCATTGTATATCATGGTTGCAGTCTGGGCCATGTATATCCATGGTTGCATTTTGGGCCATGTATATTCTGGTTGTAGTGGGGCATTGTATATCATGGTTACAGTCTGGGCCATTGTATATCATGGTTACAGTCTGGGCCATTGTATAACGTTTGCAGTCTGGGCCATTGTATAACATGTTGCCGATGTGGGCCATTGTATATCATGGTTGCAGTCTGGGCCATTGTATATCATGGTTGCAGTCTGGGGGCCATTGTATATAATGTTTGCAGTCTGGGCCATTTATATCAGTGCAGTTGGGCATTGGTATAACATGGTTGCAGTTGGTCATTCTATATCATGTGTAGTCTGGGACATGTATATCATGGTGTAGTCTGGGCCATTGTATATCATGGTGCAGTCTGGGCCATTATATCTGGTTGCGTCTGGGCCATGATATCATGGTTGCAGTCGGGCCATTTATATCAGGTTGCAGTCTGGGCCATTCTATATCATGGTTGCAGTCTGGGCCATTGTATATCATGGTTGCAGTCTGGGGCATTGTATATCATGGTTGCATTCTGGGCCATTGTACATCATGGTTGCAGTCTTGGCCATTGTATATCATGGTTGCAGTCTGAGCCATTGTATATCATGGGTGCAGTTTGGGCCATTGTATATCATGGTTGCAGTCTGGGCCATTGTATATCATGGTACAGTCTGGGCCATTGGATAACAGGTTGCAGTGTGGGCATTGTTATAACATGGTTGCAGTTGGGTCATGTCTATATCATGGTTGCAGTTGGGACTTCTATATCATGGTTGCAGTCTGGGCCATTGTATATAACAGGCTGCGCAGTCTGGGCCATTGTATATCATGGTTGCAGTGGGCATTCAATCATGGTGCAGCTGGGCCATTCTATATCATGGTTGCAGTCTGGCCATTCTGTATATCATGGTTGTGCAGTCTGGGGCCATTCTATATCATGGTTAAATGAGGTATGTGGGGCCATATTTATAAATGATATAGTCTGGGCATTTATATCATGGTTACAGTCTGGCCATTGTATATCATGTTACAGTCTGGGCATTGATATCATGGTTGCAGTGGGGCCATTGTATGTCATGGTTGAGTCGGGCCATTGTATATCATTGGTTGCAGTCTGGGCCATTGTATATCATGGTTGCAGTCTGGGTCATTGTATATCATGGTTGCATCTGGGCATTGTATATCATGGTTGCGTTGGGCCATTGTATATATGGTGCAGTCTGAGCCATTATCATGGGTGCAGTTTGGGCCATTGTATATCATGGTGCAGTCTGGGCATTGTATATCATGGTTACAGTCTGGCCATTGTATAACATGGTTGCAGTGATGGGCCATTGTATATCATGGTTGCAGTGGGGCCATTGTATATTATGGTTGCAGTTCTGGGCCATTGTATATCATGGTTGCAGTCTGGGCCATTGTATATCATGGTTGCAGTCTGGGCCATTGTATATCATGGTTGCAGTATGGGCATTGTATAAACATGGTTGCAGTCTGGGCCATGTAGATCATGGTTGCAGTCTGGGCCATTGTATATCATGGTTGCAGTCTGGGCCATTGATTACATGGTTGCAGTTGGGCCATTGTATATCATGGTTGCCTCTGGGCCATGTATATCATGGTTGCAGTCTGGGCCGTTGTATATCATGGTTGCAGTCTGGGCCATTGTATATATTGGTTGCAGTCTGGGCCATTGTATATCATGGTTGCAGTCGGGCCATTGTATATCATGGTTACAGTCTGGGCAAATGGTATAACATGGTGCAGTGTGGGCCATTGTATATCAGGTTGTAGTCTGGAATTGTATATCATGGTTGTATCTGGGCATTGTATATCCTGGTTTCAGTCTGGGCCATTGTATATCATGGTTGCAGTCTGGACCATGTATATCATGGTGCAGTCGGGGCCATTGTATATCTGGTTCAGTCTGGGCCATGTATATCATGGTTGCAGTCTGGGCCATTGTATACATGGTAAGTCTGGGCCATGTATATCATGGTTCAGTTGGGCCATTGTAATCATTGTTGCAGTCTGGGCCATGGTATATCATGGTTCAGTCTGGGCCATTGTATATTATGGTTGCAGTCTGGGCCATTCTATATCATGGTTTCAGTCTGGCCATTTATATCAGGTTGCAGTTTGGGCCATATTATCATGGTTGCGTCTGGGCATTGTATATCATGGTTGCAGTTGGGCATTGTATATAGGTTGCAGTTGGGCCATTTGTATATCATGGGTGTAGGTTTTGGGCCATTGTATATCATGGTTTCAGTTGGGCCATGTATATTCAGGTTACAGTCTGGGCCATTGTATATCATGGTTCATGTGGGCCATTGTATATAATTGGTTGCAGTTGGGCCAGTGTATCATGGTTGCAGTTGGGCATTGTATATCATGGTTGTGCGTCTGGGCCATTGTATATCATGGTTGCAGTGGGCCATTGTATAACATGGTTGCAGTCTGGTCATTCTATATCATGGTTGTAGTCTGGGACACTTGTATATCATGGTTGTAAGTCTGGCCTTGTATATCATGGTGCAGTCTGGGCCATTGTATATCATGGTTGCAGTCTGGGCCATTGTATATCATGGTGCAGTCTGGTTCATGTGCAGTTGGGCCATTCTTATATCATGGTTGCAGTTGGCCATGTATATATGGTTGCAGTCTGGGCCATTGTATATCATGGTTGCATTCTGGGCCATTGTAATATGGTGCAGTCGCCAGTATATCATGGTTGCAGTCTGAGCAATTGTATATCATGGGTGCAGTTTGGGCCATTGTATATCATGGTTGCATCTGGGCCATGTTATATTCATGGTTACAGTCGTGGGCATTGATAACATGGTTGCCGGTGGCCATGTATAACATGGTTGCAGTCTGGCGTATTCTATATCATGGTTGCAGTCTGGGAATTCTATCATTGGTTGCAGTTGGGCCATGTATATCATTGGCTGCAGTCTGGGCCATTGTAATCATGGTTGCAGTCTGGCCATTCTATCTCATGGTTGCAGTCTGGGCCATTCTATATCATGGTTGCAGTCTGGGCCATTTATATCATGGTGCGTTGGGCCATTCTATCATGTGTAATGAGGTATTGGTGGGCCAATTATAAATGATATAGTATGGGCCATTCTATATCATGGTTACAGTCTGGGCCATTGTATATCATGGTTACAGTCTGGGCCATGATATACATGGTTTGCAGTCTGGGCATTGTATGTCATGGTTGCAGTCTGGGCCATTGTATTCATGGTTGCGTCTGGCCCATTGTATCATGGTTGTGCAGTCTGGGTCATTGTATATCATGGTTGCATCTGGGCCATTGTATATCATGGTTGCAGTCTGGGCCATTGTATATCATGGTTGTGCAGTCTGAGCCATTGTATATCATGGGTGCAGTTTGGGCCATTGTATATCATGGTTGCAGTCTGGGCCATTGTATATCATGGTTACAGTCTGGGCCATTGTATAACATGGTTGCAGTGTGGGCCATTGTATATCATGGTTGCAGTGTGGGCCATTGTATATTATGGTTTGCAGTCTGGGGCCATTGTATATCATGGTTGCAGTCTGGGCCATTGTATATTTGGTTGCAGTCTGGGCCATTGTATATACATGGTTGCAGTCTGGGCCATTGTATATCATGGTTGCAGTCTGGGCCATTGTATATCATGGTTTGCAGTCTGGGACCATTGTATAATCATGGTTGAGCTTGGGCCATTATATCATGTTGCAGCTGGGCCATTGTATACATGGTTTGCATGTTGGGCCGTTGTATATCATGGTTGCAGTCTGGGCCATTGTATATCATGTTGCAGTTGGGCCATTGTATATCATGGTTGCAGTCGGGGCCATTGTTATACATGGTTACAGTTGGGCAATTGTATAACATGGTTGCAGTGTGGGCCATTGTATATATGGTGCAGTGTGGGGCCATTGTATTATGTTTGCAGTCTGGGCATGTATTCATGGTTGCAGCGGCATTGTAATCATGGTGTGCAGTTGGGCCTTGTATATCATGGTTGCAGTCTGGGCCATTGTATAACATGGTTGCAGTGCGGTTATTATATCATGGTTCTATATCATGATATAGAATGATATAGATGGTTTTGAGTCTGGGCCATTGTATATCATGGTTGCCAGTTTGAGCCATTGTATATCATGGTTGCAGTTTGGGCCATATGTATATCATAGTTGCAGTCTGGGCCAGTTGTTTATCATGGTTGCAGCTGGGCCATTCTATATCATGTTGCAGAAGGGCCATTATATCATGGTTGCAGTCTGGGCATCTATTCATGGTTGCAAAATGGGCCATTCTATATATGGTTGCCGGTCTGGGCCATTGTTATCATGTGTAAATGAGGCGTTGTGGGCCATATTATAAATGATATAGTCTGGGCCATTCTATATCATGGTTGCGTCTGGGCCATTGTATATCATGGTTGCATTCTGGGCCTTGTATTTCATGGTGCAGTCTTGGGCCGTTGTATATCATGGTTGCAGTTGAGCCATTGTAATCATGGTGCAGTTTGGCATTGTATATCATGGTTGACAGTCTGGGCATTGTCGTGTCATGGTTACAGTCTGGGCATTGATAACATGGTTGCAGTGTGGGCCATTGTATATCATGGTTGCAGTGTGGGCCATTGTATATGATGGTTGCAGTATCGGGCATTGTTTATATCATGGTTGCAGTCTGGGCCATTGTATATCATGGTTTGCAGTCTGGGCATTGGATACATGTGGCAGTCTGGGCATGTATATCATGGTTGCAGTCTTGGGCCATTGTATAACATGGTTGCAGTCTGGGTCATTCTATCATGGTTCTTATATCATTGATTATAGAATGATTAGAATGGTTGCAGTCTGGGCCATTAGTGTATATCCGTGGTTGCAGTTTGAGCCTTGTATATCATGGTTGCAGTTGGGCCATTGTATATCATAGTTGCAGTCTGGGCCATTGTATATCATGGTTGCAGTCTGGGCCATTCTATATCATGGGTTGCAGAATGGGCACTTTATATCATAGTTTGCAGTCTTGGGGCCATTGATTTTTTTTTTTTCTATATCATGGTTGCAGTAGGGCCATTCTATATCATGGTTGCAATCATGGGCCATTGTTATACATGTGTAACAATGAGGCACGTGTGGGCCGATAACGTGCGGTATATTAATATTGTGATAACGTGCGGTATATTAATATTGCGATAACGTGCGGTATATTAATATTGTGATAACGTGGGGGGTAATACTTCAGGAAAGTAATTTATAAGCTGGATTCCCTTTAAATATTCCCTATGGCTGTTCTGGCATATGACCTAAGAGGGGTAGTAGGTGCCAGCTCAATTATAGATGATAATCGAGGCTCCCAGTCCATGAAAATATCAGTTCATCATGGTGGCCAAGCCAGACTCATTCTAAAATCATAAATTCTTTTCCTGCTGTGCTGTTCAATTTTTTTAGAATCTCGTCATTTGGATTTTAATAGTGAACTGCGGGTGACTCATATTTGCTTCCCTGAGCTGGAGATTGGTGAATGATGCTGGCGAATAAATCAACAGATCATAACCCACCATATCATGAAATTCGCATGATTGGCCGACATTTACAAATGTATCCAATGGTTCACACTGCCTGATTCTATGGATCAATTGGCTGGGCTTTAAATCATAGCCAATCAAAGCACCATTTCCTGACCTCAACTTTAGAATTCCCATCTTCCCCATGTAAATCCCTAGGATAATCATTTGTATGTGGTCTACCAATCATACGGAGCATGGCCATGTGCACAAACAAACAGTACATTAGGGTTTTAATGTCCATAGATAAATACGATAAAAGCACGTACCTGTTATAGCTTGATATTCGATATTTAGGGGAGTTTGTGGGGTCGGAAGGCTTCATTAATAGAGGTGATATTTCTACCTTCTGGTCTCAGCCCATGGGGATCTTACGACTTGGGGATGGCAGTGCTGTTAAACTTTTCGAAGGGGATCCCCTTTAAAGGGCCGAGTAACCTTTCAATACAAAAAACAACAAAGGTGATTTATACTCATAAGGGAATGAAGCCCCTCCTTCTACTTGTCCTGTATGTATATTGATGTATAAAAATCCGACCTGACCATCAGGCTCTGTAAAGTTTTCCCATCTATATAAACCACTTGGTGACTTCCGATATACCATTGTTCCGTACAATACCTGGTGCTAACGCCCCTGGATGAGGCACATTTCATCTGTAGACTTTGCAGATTTCTTAGGGACATTAGGAGTGTCCTTCCATCGCCCTGTAGATTGTGGATTTCTGTCCCATTTTCTCTTTTCCATCCACCATTCCCATAGCGGACGTCTCACCCCCAGCAATGGATAGTCCTGACTGCAAGGAACACTATGACTGCCAGCCTGAGAGAATAGAGAAAACTACCAGAAAAAACACCGGCTTCTCTACAGATAACTGAATCAACCACTGATTTATTAATCCTACACTGCAAGTTTTAGTGCTGACCTGTTATCCCTATAATTGATAGGAAGGATTGTTCAGTGGCAACACATTGAAACCTTTTCTGACACTATGGAGCCAATAGCGACATGGAGATACTCGCTCACACCCCCCTAATCCTGATGGCGGCCATCAGTGAGATCAGCAGATTATTTTTGCTGCACACGGGAGAGAATTTCCAATTCCTATGGGATTTGTCTTTTATTGGGCGTTGTACCCAGCTTTTAGTAAGTGGCAAGGCCATAGAAGACAGACAACCCTGTGAGGGATCAGGGCCCAGTTGGTGCTTCCTGACCATGTAATAATATGTATCCATGTAAAGAACTATCATCCATTGAAAGATCGTCCCCATGTCTAGGTACTTACTTGAACCATGTTTGATGGATATTCGAAGGTGTATTTCTGTACACGTTTCTGTCTCTCTAAGTACTGTGGGAGCCGCGATTGCGCTTTAAGCTGAGCTCTTCAAGCATCAAATCCTGGGGGACGCTGACCTTCTTTCCCAGGTCAACTGTGCATCCGCCTGTGTAGCTAACAACCAAATGTAAAGTACATTGACTGAAAGCACAAATGACAACACAAGTGAGGAAAGTTATGTATGTGTTGTAATTTTAGAGCTGTATTTGGTTTCCCGTATTTACATTCTGTATCATGGCCAATATTATGGGCCCTGGATTAGGGTCAACCTTCTCCGAGAAGGTCTGTATGCAACTGATTTCTTCTTCTGGGGGCCATTGAGTTTGGAATCTAATTGAGGACATCAAGTGAATTTTAAAGTTTCCAGGGTGACTAGAGAAGGAAATGTCGGACTGTGCTGTTCCTGGGCCCACGGGGAAGAGAGAACAATGGACACACGGTGATGTCTACTACAACAAACTAGAGTGACATTTTCACATTGAACGTAGCATCACAGCTACCTTCATCTTATATGGTAAATATGGTATATATTGGCACAAAATTATATTGGACCATCAACTGATTCTATTATTGATTCTTTTATTCATTTTAGTATCTTCTGTACCATTTAGGGTAGTTTAGTGTCATATGCAGGAACCCACAGTATTTTACAGGGTTATCATAAGAGTACGCACCACTTTTTGACCATACAATGCGGTAGTAGAGTTGCGCAATGGTAAATTCGATTGTACAATTATGATTTTGACTGTAAAATTACATTGTTGAAGGCGCAGTATCACAAATAGCAACATCTCGCCTTAATAAATATGGCCCAGTGTGACCTATACGTGGCTTGTGTTTTGTACTGTGAGCTGGTACTTTATATAATCAACCAATGTCTATAGCATTGCTGTGCCATCATGTTGATTGGAAACCTCCCCTTTAAGCAATAAAACCGAATTGTAAATCTAGAATGATAGATTAATACATCACATAATATTAAACTATGATGTCATATGTCTCCTTGACCACAGCATCATGCTAAATAATCCAAACATTCCACTTACTTTGGCCATGCAATCTCTAACTATAGCTGCTGTCTTTTCCTTTAGACCTGGCACTGGCTCGGGTGTGGAGGTTTCATGTTTATGCTGGAAAGAAAGAGAAATAAATTCAATTTGCTACAAACCCTGTACATATTGAACATAGTGTATATAATACTGTAATGGACATCCACAGAAAACAAAGTGCAATGCACTCCTCTTAGTTTCCCATCCTCACTGGAATCAGGTATCAAATGAACACTGATTGAGGGTCACACTTCACAAGATCATTTCACACTCTTGCACTGAAGTTCTGTATATTTCTATTGTGATAACGTGCAGTTTGTTACTATCACTATTATGATAATGTGCAAAAGTTTCTATTTTTTAATAACGTGCAGTATGTTACTATTGCGATAAGTGAGATATGTTACTATTGCGATAACGTGCAGTATGTTACTATGTGATAACGTACATATGTTACTATTGCGATAAACGTGCAGTAGTTACTATTGCGATAACGTGCAGTATGTTACTATTGCGATAACGTGCAGTATGTTATATTAGATAACACGCGTTGTTACTATTGCGATAACGGGCAGTGGTTTACTATTGCGAAACGCCCGGTATTTACTATTGCGATAAAGGACAGCATGTTACTATTGCGATAACGTGCAGTATGTTACTATGCGATAACGTGCAGTTTTACTGTTACATATGTGCGTATGTTACTGTTACAATAATGTGCAGTATGTTAACTATTGCGATAACCTGCGTATGTTACTATCGATAACGTGCAGTATATTATTGTGCGATAACCTGCGCTATGTTACTATAGCGATAACGTGAGGTATATTACTATTCAATAACGTACGGTATATTACTATTGCGATAAAGTGCGGGTATGTTACTATTGCGATAACTTGTGGTATTTTTACTACTGCAATAATGTGCGGCATATTACATTACCATACATGTGGTATGTTATTATTGCAATAATGGGAGGTATGTTAATATTGCATTAACTTGAGGTATGTTACATTGCTATAATGTGCGATTATTGTATTATTATTGCAATGTGTGGTTTGTTACTATTGCAATAATGTGAGGAAGTTACTATTGCAATGTGTGGTTGTTTACAATGCAATAATGTGAGGAATGTTCTATTGCAATAACATGAGGTATGTCACTATTGTGTATGTGAGGTATGTTCTACTGTGATAACGTGCAGTATATTACTATTTCGATAATGGGAGGTAGTTACTATTGGAATAATGTGCAGTATAACTATTGCGATAACATGTGGTATGTTACTACTGCGATTACTGTGATATATTACTATTGCGATAACATGATGTAGTGTTGCTATTGAGATAATGTATGGTTTGTTACTATTGCGATAAGGTGAGGTATGTTACTCTCTGTGATAACGTGCGGTATATTACTATTCGATAACATGAGATGTTACAATTGCGATAATGTGAGGTATGTTACTATTGCAATAGGTGTGGTTATGTTACTGTTGCGATAATGTGGGGTATGTTACTATTGTGATAAGTGGTATGTTACTACTATTGCGATAACATGATGTATGTTACTATTGCAATAATGTGTGGTTTGGTACTATTGCAATAATGTGAGGTATGTTACTATTGCGATAACGTGCGGTTGGTATATTTGCGATATGGAGGTATGTTACTATGGCAACAACGTGAGATAGGTTACTATTGCGATAATGTGAGGTATGTTATTATTTGATAACGTGATGTGTGTTACTATTGCGATAACCTGCGTATATTACTATTGCGATAACCTGCGGTAATTATGCTATCGATAATTGTGAGTTTGTTTATTACTATTGCGATAATGTAGTATGTTACTTTTGCGATAACATGCAGTACGTTACTATTACAATAACGTGCAGTGTGTTACAATTGCGATAATGTGTGGTTTGTTACTATTGCGATAATGTGAGGTATGTTACTTTTGCGATAACGTGCAGTATGTTACTGTTCACAATAACGTGCAGTGTGTTACTCTTGCGATAAACATGGGGTATGTGACAATTGCAGTAATGTGGGGTATGCTACTATTGTGATAACGTGGGTTATATTACTTTTGCAATAATGTGGGGTATATTCCTTTTTTGATAATGTGCGGTCATTAATTTTGCGATAACGTGGGGTTTATTCTGTTTTTCGATAACGTGCGGTATATTATATATTGTGATGACGTGCGGTATATAATATTGTGATAACGTGCTTGTATATTAATATTGTGATACGTGCTGTATATAATATTGTGATAACATGTAGTATATTAATATTGCGATAACA
>JAACNH010005562.1:0-19865 GCA_019447015.1 Hymenochirus boettgeri
AAAATTGTGTCCAAAATTTTACGGTTTGATGTTGTTTAGACGGACACAAATTTTGCAATCAAATCCTTGGCCTGTGTTTCCATAATTCTACCAGGCAAAATAACTCTGGTAAAATGAATTATTTCACTTCTAATATGTATCTAAATTCAGACCCAAATAAAATTGAAACTACTTAAAAAATAATGAAAAAATGATAAATAAATAATAAAAAACCTTACAGCACGAAAATTACCACAATCTCAAAGGCATAAAAAGAAAATCTTAAAACACTAAATATAAGCCTAAAACTATATTTTATTTCTGATAAATATATTTATTATTTCAAACTTTTTACTAGACATAACTTTTCAATTTCACCCCCCCTTTTTTCCCATAATATTGATTAAATATTACTTACTCCCGTTTGTTTATTTGGGTTGATATCTTGGATGTTTTTATAAACCATCTTAAACTATGAAAAAAAAATGAACATTCATAAACTATTTAAAAAATCCTTTACAAAGATTATAAATGATTAAATTACATTTAATAAAAAGAGAATGTTAAAATAACAAGGTTTTTAAATTGAGCCGATTAAAACTCCTGTACCTACTTTTGTAAATGGTGCATTAGAGATGACCCGAAACACGAACCGAACCCATGGATTGGAATTTCTGATGTTTTTAAATTTAAAAATCGAAATGTTTCAAATTCCTTTAGAAATTTACCAAATTTTCGAAATTTTGGCCAAACAGTCCTGAGCCAATTATAGTTAAGTTAAATTTTTTTTTTAAACTCCGATTAACTTCAAGATTATGTATAAACAAATACAAAATATAAAATACTTTTATTGTTAGTGTAGCACAGCAAAAAAGATAGGCCATAATTTCCCGTCTTTCCAGGGAGGTTGTCCCCAGTCCCCTTGGCGCGGTCCCCTGGAATTGGGTCCCAGTTTCTTGTTTTTTGTAAAAAAAATATTGACTCGGATGTGTCCCCGTTAATAATTCCCAATGAGTGGCGCTGCGTGTTAGATGGGATTTTCTTTATTGATGTGCCCATTCTCTTTTGTTGCATACCTCTTCAATAGCCAACAATCAAAGAAAGGCCGTAAAGAGCAGCGCCCACGCGGCTTTAGGACCCAGCAGATTAGGGATGACCTTTCCAGTTGTTACAGATTGGTCCAATCAGTATTCCAGTTTGCCAGAGTTAATTGGAGGGGAGGAAAGGCTGCTTATTCGAGATATATATCTATAATATTATATTATCCTATGTGGAACAAACTAAGCAGCAGGCCATAAGCTTGTGACAGGACAGTTGTCGGGGTAAGCTGTTGCTTCTATGTTTGAAATTTTTTGCAGGACCTGACTGACAGCTAATAAAAGGTTGTTAATTAAATGTAGACTAAGGTGTTGCAGACAGCGTAAGATGTAAGATTGTGCGATTGGTTGTTGGTTGCGGGGGTGGAAATGTAGATTGGGTAAATTATCTAGCCCGAGATTGAACTACAGTTACCAGCACCATGCAATTCATTCACCATTATTTCCTTTCAGAAATAACAGGCAAATTGTTCATTCTACATCATTTCAATGGTCAAAGTTGCATAGCAAAATGAGTTAAACTCCTGGTGTAGGGGAGTCTGTATGGTCAGTTGTGCAGACCTGATGCTGTATAGTGTTATAGTAGGCTGATAAAATACCAATAATATTTAAAATTATCACAATAATCACTTGAGTATGGTTTTGTTTGATCTGGTTGTTTGGGTCTGTTTTTGGACATAGCGTGAAAATGTCTTATGTAGCAATAACAACCTGTATGTGTGATTTCAGGTATTTTAGTTTGCATTACCCCAGTGGGCCCCATTGACCTATGTAGCATTTTCCTATCTACAGATGGTAAAAATCAGGAAAATTATCCAAATCTAACCTCTCTCCTTTCTCTTGAGACACAGCATAGACTTTTGACACCGACCAGTTATTACTATTGAAACTTCCACCTTTCATGGATGTTACCCACCTATTAGATTGTTAAGAGGCAGGGATCTCTTTCCTCATGTTACATGGTTTAAGCCACGTGTATTTTCATGAGCTCGACTTAGTTATATATGTATTTATTGTCCCTCTGGACTTTGTATTAAAAAAAAAAAACATAAAACAAGTATTCATGGAAGCAAAACCATTTGGGTGAACCTAGCCCAACTGTGTCTGGAGATTAAGAAGAAAGTGGACCTGGTAACAAACCTTCAAACCATGGTGTAGAATCTCTTAAGTTGTTTTAAGGCATGCCCATTACAACAAGCCACGCCCACTTGTCTGTAGCGCTACACGTTGACACATAATTTCCCCTGTTCCCCCCCCATAAAAATTTCTGCAGATGCCCATGATGGTGCCTGAAATCTGTAAGATGTATCTATACTGTGCTAGGCTTTTGATCAAATAAGTTTTCAAGAACTCGAACCTGAAAGAAGTGAGGCTTCCGATTTTGCTGTGCTAGAATGGGCGGTGAGAGACTGCATGGATTCTCCTTTCTCTGTGCCTTCCCATATCCCAGAGTCGCCATTTTTTCTCTCTGTGTTACATTTAGTTTAGATTTACAAACGGTACAAAGGAAATGCGAAGTTTCACTTCTCTCGAATCTTAGCTATCTAAAAAAAAAGGCTTGTGATGTATTTTAATATAACATTCTTACTGAATGGAAAAAATACCCAAATATAAGAATTTAAAAAAAAATAATACAGTTGAACATCTTTCAAATAGTTTGATCCTGGGTTCTGAAAAAAAAAAAAGAATAATGAAAATGAGATAAGATGATAATTTCAAAAAGTGATTAATTATTCCATGTTTGTTAAGAAGTTTCAGGATATAATTGAATGACCCCCCCCCAAATCTAAAACGAGTGAACATTCTTGGTGTTCTATCGAAAATAATTCTGTAATGGATGTACATCAATATAAAAATAAAGTTATACACAAAACATGTAATTATAAAATCAGCATACCCACTCTTTGTCTGTTTTACTGGTAACATGTTGTCATACAAAAAAACAAAATATCACAAGTACTTGATAGGAAAAAAGACAAAAACACATACTTAAAAGTCTCTGAAGTTGCTTTGTCAAAAAAGGTTCCAAAAATATTGCTACAAATAATTTATGGGAAATATGTTTCTTTGGAAAAAGAATAAGAATTAAGTAAATGTCCCTGTATGTGGGGTATTCAGTTAGATCAATGGAATGAAGTTTAGTTTCTACGACATTTGATAGTCATCGACTGACTTTTTCAATTCTGAAAATTGCACATGGTCTCTATAATTTCTACATAAAAATATAATTAAAGTGTATTTCAATCTGTTATATAACCCCCCCAAAAAACAATTTCAGGGAAATATTATGGTGACAACAATAAAAAATATGGTCAGCTTATGTACCGTATAATACCCTCGAGTATAAGCCCAGGTTTTTAGGTGTTAAAAAATTAACCCTAAAAACCTTGCCTCGGCTTATACTCAGTCAATAGACACTTACCTTCAATCAGATAGCAGCCGCGCGAGTCAGGCGGGCAGTTCCCAGTCAGTTCTTACACGGTTTGGACGCGGACGTCATCGGCCGCTGCGGGTGATGACGTCATCGCGCAAGCCGCGAGGTCCATACAGAGAGAATTTTTTCGCCATGGGTTACCGGTATGCTTTGTTTTGCGATGTGTAACAAGTTGTGATACCGTGCAGTTGAGTACAACTGATCTTTACTGCTGTTACTGAAAGGAGGTAGGAGGAGAGGGTTAGCACCTGCATTGCACTATTACAATCACTGCTCAGGACAAATGAATGATAAGCTTCTGGGGACAGGCTGCAGCGAGGAAGTAAGATAGGTAATGGGCTCTGATGGAGCGAAAGACTCGACTAGCTAAATGGACAGGCCACATAGACAGATTTAAAAGCTGGCTGGTGGAATTGCCAGTGGACTGGCAGTCTCCTTGTGTGCAAAAATAGTAATTAACACTGCCCCAGCTTTAGGCATCATCC
Organism: Hymenochirus boettgeri; assembly: GCA_019447015.1. Classification (NCBI taxonomy): domain Eukaryota; kingdom Metazoa; phylum Chordata; class Amphibia; order Anura; family Pipidae; genus Hymenochirus; species Hymenochirus boettgeri. Next base: position 3,996 of record JAACNH010005562.1, read on the forward strand.
CTGCCATTAACATTTCAAGATTAAAATGAATGACTGGTTGCGGCAGCACCGGCAGAGAGATGGAAGACTGAAGACCAGGTACGGTAAAAAAAGTGAGCTGGGGCGGGGACTGGGGGGAGGGCGGGGGGGACAGTTGCCATGCAAGGTAACACCCCAATACCTTTTATTAGGTGGTTGGAAACTACAAACTCACCGCAAACCAAGCATGCTGGGATTGGGTTGTTAGTTTCCAAACATCTTACAGTGGAAAGGTATTAGGGCTACTGTATATTACACTCGGCTTCATAATTCGAGTACTATCATGGTTTTCTAAATTTTGTGGAGGCAAAATGGAAACTGGGTACCCGGCTTATACTCGAGTCGGCTTATACATCGAGTACTATACGGTAAGCTTTACTTTAAAGGGCTACAAAAACAGCCCTTTTGTGATTTACTGCAGAACTGTGTATAAAGCAACTAATATGTTCACAACAATTAATTTCATGCAGTGTGGTATCTTGTTCTTTTACTCATGTAATAGAGGAATTGTAGGTAAAATACATCTTGTTACAACACACCACAATGTTTACTGATTGTGTAAGGAAGTCATAAAGCATTACAACAAAAATGGTATTACCCTTTGTACATGGTGCCCAATGAGACCAAGGCAATGTTCTTGAATAGCCAATGTAAGGACGTCCAAATGGAACCTGTGTGAAGCTGTAGGGAACCAAGTACGCCATAGTCATATTCTCCCATGAGTACTCTGTTCCAGGGAAGGGTTTACCCATTTCGAGTGTTGGGCATTTATTGCCATCCACAGTGATTCTTTTTGAGTCGTTGTTTTGGAAAAAATACAAGCCAGATTCTTGATTTGACGGGCCAATTAATTTATACTCAGCCAAAAGATTTAAAACAGAAGGAATGTTTTAGAAAGGTACCAAATGTTTTCCTTTAAATGACCCACAGTCCCAAAAATAGGCAACCTGGATGTTGTGAACTGGCTTTATATGCATTGGTGAGTTGTGAAATGTCAACATTGGTTACTTCTCCTTGCAGCCAGAGTTTTTGTTCATGATTTGGTTCCCAATGTTGACCATTTACAGTTCACCGTGAAGCTACACAAACAATACGACTGGTCTGATTTAGGCTGGAAGGACATGACTGGGATGAAATAGGTTGATCCCCAGTTGGTGTACAGGTAACAGTGTTCATGGACATGTCCGAGCTCTCCATTTTCCTAAGAACAAGTGTGTCCAACTCAGAGAACAGACTACTGGTGACTGAGGAGGTCACTGGGTACCTGAAGGTCATCAGTGCTCTGAATTTGCACAGTTGAAAAGCTTCCAGTTTCAATGTTAATTTGCACCTGTTTGATAATCTTTTCTGGTACAATTACTTTTTCCTTTAGGTTGATGTCAACAGTGTGGGTTCTATCTAAGGACCAAACAGCAAAATCCTTTAAGGATGAATCAGGGACCAGGATGGGTTATTATTAATAATATTCAGTTCCCAGTTGCTTAATTGGGTAATCACAGGCATGTGATCAGTTACTGCGTATTTATAAGTTTCGGGAAACACTTTTTGTATTATTCTTATTTGATGTAACCACTACAGAACTTTGTTGAAAATGTTGAACCTATCATTTCCACATCATAGTCAATCGGAAGCACTGCTGTTTCCAATTGTTTTTTTCAAGCCCTTTCTTGAAACTTGTCCTGCTAATAGTACATTGACGATGGTATCAGGGGCGTGGTAGCAGTTGATAAAGGTTCAATTTCCCTTCACCGGCCTTTTCCCCGTTGGCATGGTGATTCTGCAGAATGCTGTGACAAACTTCTCCCACACGCCGGTGATCATATCATAATAACCTGCACAATACAACAACGATGCAGGAGTTTATGATTTTGATTTTAATTATAGTTTAATAATAGTTAATCATGTCATAGTTAATGATTCGTTCTGAATAATATTGATTAAAAACACGACCGAATAGCAATTGTAAAATGGTGTTCTGCAATACTGTTTACATTAATTGAAAGTGTTGATCAGTCTGTGATCTTACCAATGATTAGTTTTTTCTAAAAAGAAAATTACAAAGGTGCAACTTGAATCATGTGGATGTAGGATTGCACTGTGACCTCCCCAGACTGTTTTTCTTTCTAGGGAATCAGAATAGGCAGTGTCCCACTATCAATCAATGAAGTTTACACAAAGGAACATTTCATGCACATATTAAATATATACCCTGCAACGTAATTCTTATTACAGGATGAAAATTCCACACATAGATATATACTATAATATACAGACAAGAAGGTCTGTTAAACACAATAAGATATACCTAATACGTGTACAGTCGTAAGGGAAAAACAATATGGCAGCTCCCACCCATATGTAAATATAATACAGAAGAAGGAATGTTCTGTACACATAATAAGCTACACCCTCATATGATACTGTCTGAAGGGAAAAAACTATGGCAGCTCCCACCCATATGTATAAATATACCAGAGAAGGAAGTTCTGTACAAAAATAAGCTATCACCCTAATACTGTACTGTCTAAGGGGAAAACCAATATGGAGCTCCCACCCATATGTATAAATATACGAGAAGGAATGTTTGTCGAAAAACATATAAGCTTACACCCTTACTGTATGTCTAAGGGAAACGCTATGGCGCTCACACCCATATGTATAAAATATACAGAGAAGGAATGGTTGTGTACACACAACAATAAGCTATACCCTCATACTGTACATGTATAAGGTAATACAATATGGCAGCTCCCACCCATATGTATAAATATACGAGAAGAAGGAATGTTCTGTTACCACAATAAGCTATACCCTCATACTGTACTGTCTAAGGAAAACAATTGGGCAGCTCCCACCATAGGTATTAAATATAAATATACAGAGAGGAATGTTCTGTTAACACAATAAGCATACCCTTCATACCTGTACGTCTAAAGGAAAAACAATATGGCCAACTCCCACCCATATGGTATAATATAAATATACAGAGAAGGAATGTTCTGTACACACAATAAGCTAACCCTCATTACTGTACTGTCTAGGGAGGAAAAACAATATTGCAGCTCCCCCCAATGTATAAATATAAATATACAGAGAAGGAATGTCTTGTACACACAATAAGCTTATACCCTCATACTGTACTGTCTAAGGATAACAATTATGGCAGCTCCCACCCATATGGTATAAAAAAGAATACAGAGAAGGAATGTTCTGTAAACAGCATGAATCTATACCCTCATATGTACTGTCTAAGGGAAACAATATGGCAGCTCCCACACATATGTAAATATACAGAGAAGGATGGTTCTGTACCCACAATAAGCTATTACCGCATAATGTACATGCTAAGGGAAACAATATTGCAGCTCCCAAACCATATGTATAAACTATAAATATACGAGCGAGAAGTTCTGTACACACAATAAGCTATTACCCTCTATGTTACTGTTCTAGGGAAACAATATGGCAAGCTCCCACCCTATGTAAAATATACCACAGGAGAAAATGTTACTGTACACACAATAAGCTATACTTACTGTACTGTCTAAGGGAAACAATATGGCAGTCTCCACCCATATGATAAATATGCAGAGAAGGAAATGTTCTGTCAAAACCAATAAGCTGATACCTTAATGACTGTAGTGTCTAGGGAAACAATATGGCAGCTCCACCCCTATAGTATAAATATACAAGAGAAGGAATGTTCTGTACAACAATAAGCTATCACCCTCACCACGTACTTCTAAGGGAAACAATATGGCAGGCATCCCAACCCCATATGTGATAAATCTAAATATACGAGAAGGGAATGTTCTGTACATACAATAAGCTATACCCTCTTACTGTACTGTCAGCTAAGGGAAACAAATGGCAGCTCCCACCCATATGTATAATTATCAGAGAAAGGAATGTTCTGTGCGCTGGGGCTTAGGCTGTATCTATTGACACTCATCCGTATGTTAATGTGGTAACAACAATATGCAGCTCCCGCTCTATGGAAAAACACATATGTTACAGAAATGGATTGCTGTATTGCAATTCTACTCCAGGTGTCAGCTCTCACTTACCCCAACACTTACAGAACATCAGTATTTATCATGAGTGGACGGCACCAACTAAAATGACCATTATTGAATGTTGTCACAAGGGTTTTTAAGCAAGAGTTCTCAAAAATATAAACAGCCAAGTCTTCTAAAACCCCAAGTCAGTGGCAACTTCGTTATCTCATAAAAAACACAGTAATTAAGGTTCATCTTTTCTTAATGGAAAAATCTTAAAGTTGATTCCTTATGTAAAGGCCTTAAGAGAACAAGCATAAAATTGTCTCCTATGTCTCCTAATGTCCCAAATATCAAACGCCTTTCTCTGCACATATTCAGGGTTATCAATAAAAAGTGGTTTTCTTATCGTTAAAATGGTGCAATTTTGCCCCAACCAATCCGATGTATTTAAATTTGAAGAGAACATCTGATGGTTTGGGGCAAATCGCACCATTTATAACGAAAGACCTTTATGGAATAACCCAGATTATTAATTCTAACTTTTATATTATGTAAAAGTAAAAGCATAGGCCATTCATTTTTTATCCCCCCCCCATTAAAATACTTAACAACCTTTTGGCGTACAGGAGCCTTGTTCCGATATGGATAACTAAAACCACAGAACAAATGACTGGTTAGGTTTATGACAAATGCAAAGTAAAATAGACTTTTGTAAGATATAGATAAGGCAAATTAGCAAGTAAGGAGAATTCAGCCGCTAAACCTTCCTAGCTTTTAGCCAGTAAATTATATCTATCTCACTAAGAAACATCCACTAGAACCAATCTACCAATATAGTGATAATATTGTTGCAAGCCTCCGGGTGTGGTTATTCCGTTAGAAAGTGTGAACAATGTAGGGGAAATGTATGGATATGATTAGCAATCAATTTACCTTGTTTTCCTGTTGGTTAAGAAGAAACATCTTTAAGGTGTTGCGGAACTGAGAAGATGAAAGAAAGTTAAAGTTTTACATTGAAGACATTATGATGATTACAAACACTGATGAAAGAGAAGTTATTAATTAAAATGAGACATTTTAAAAATTGCATACAGACAATTTTTTTGTACTGCCATCCGAATACTCATCAGGAACAGACTCCGGTCCAAAAAATTCCCAAAAGTGATGGAGAATTGTGAGTTTATTCTTTCCCTATGAGTGAAGAGAGAAATGATCTCTAAAATAATACAAAGGAAAATAATTTAAGATGTTGCATCATTATTAACTATATTTAAATATTTTTTAACCAAACTTTATGGTATTTAATTCTTTTCCTTCTCCTATATCTCGTTCTCTCTTAAATAATGCTGAAAGTACTTGTCATCCGTTCATTTCTAAAAAACGTATTATTTTATTTAAGTGTGTGAAATGAAATTGGATATACCCTGATAGGATTGGAGGCTATAACTAAAAAAAATAAAACAAAAAGACAACTAAACCTGAGAACTTTTAAACCAAGGAAAAATAATAATTACTAATCTGTTTTATAATAAAAAGAAGAAACTCGTATTACATACCAATAACCTCACGACCTTCTTACACACATATATCTGTTGTATTCAATTAGATCAACTGGACTTGAAATTGTAGTTTTGAGACGTTCGCCTAGTATATCCGACTAGCTTTCTCCAAATTCTGAATTGAGAAAGATAGTCGGATGACTAGCGAAACGTCGTCAAGAACTACATTTCAAGTCCAGTTGACTATTAATTGAATACACACAATATACCATGACCGGATGAATGAGGAACCTTCCCAAGATATTCTTACACCACAGTTTATACTTAATCTAAACAAATATAAAGGTATCTCCATCTATCCTATATGTATTAAAATAGCCGTGTTTCTAAACGTGAAGCATTGTGCAAATTGATTTAATATCAGTTAGCGGACTTAAAATCTCTTTGCGATCGTCTGTGTGGGTTTTGCACAAAGCACCACTGGTGCTCCAGTTTCATATTGCATTGTGATACATTAGTGCAAGATTGTAATGCCAGTTGATAGCTTGCACACCCAGTTAAAAATTAGGGTGGGGGAAATTTTACCGTGATCAGTTGCGGGAATGTTATCTATTTACTGGGGTACTGTAGTTAAATAGCATCTAATTGGGGGCTTGCAAATTAAAAAGCACTGGGTAAATGTTTCCATCTTTTATTGTGTCAGCCTTCGTGCCTATTGTATTTAGTTGTTTTAAACATTAAGATTACCTTTTTTCAATGACTGGAACAATTTTGTCTAAAAAGGACACAATGAGAAAGAAATTAAATGTGAAGCTAAATATCTCACAAAAGCAAAGTAACAAACCATTTGTTAATGTATTAATCCTTCCCTTTCCCATTACGATCAGTGTGTATCTAGTGCCTGTAATAATACTCAAAAAAGCCCCAAAATAAATTTGATGGTGAAGTATATAATAGCTGGGATTTTTATTTGTACCCTTTTGCCTCTTAAAGGGCCTCTCCACTCTGCAGGAATTTGTATGATATAATATAAGTCACCCCTGCCCCCCCCAACCACCAGCTTCTTTATTAACAATCTGACATAGGGGTGGGGGGTGGGCGGGATGCCCTACATTAGAGGAAAAATAGTTTAATGATAGGTGATGGGCAGGCCAGAGAGGGATTAATAAGGGTGGGAAGGAGGGGAAAGCTTTCCTGCGCATGTTACACTACCTCCCGGCGGGTAGATAGATTACAGGCAGAAACCTCTCATACAGGAAGACAGCTCCTTCTCTTCCGTTTCCTGGACTTTGGACTGGCCCAGCAGGAGAGCCATAAGGCGCAGCGATGTAAAGTAAGGATTTTTTAGTTTGGGAGGTGGTGGACTTAAATAAGAGTCTATGTGAGGTTACACATTTAGCAAGATTCCTTTGTGTAAAATAATTGTACTTCTAGCCCATATAAAATATAAATTTTGTGAGGAACATTGGGCTTATACAACTCATTGAAAGTGTTTCATTAGTGTTTTTCAGGCAATACATTGAGTGCTTAATTCTACTATACAGCCAATTTACAGCCAATTATGTGCTATGATTACCTGTTTCAGACATCTAAAAGTCTTTAAACAAGAAGGCACGGTGTTATCTACTGGTTCACTAAAGTGTTACATTTGGTTCTTGTGTAAATGTTTTTTCATATATTTTTTTAAATCCATCATCCAGGTTTTGAGAACAAGACTATGTTATTCGTTTAAGACCTCCCCAAATATTTGTCTTTGTCCTTTAGGCAAGCTAATATTACGTGACTGGAAACCCATCTCTAAATTTTTGGATTTATTTCATTATTACAAATATAATATCTTAATATTTTTGAATTGTATCCACCAGCAGCCTAATTAGATGCAAAACATGTAAAATGAATGTTTTGTCTGGCCTAACGGGACTTCTATCCTCTGTTACACTTACTTGAAGTTCGCTTCATGGCCCCATCCTCCACTCACGGCGCGACTTCATCCAATGAGAAGACACGCTTTGTAGAAGGTGTCTCGTATTGGCTGGGATTTGAGAATGCGGAAGTGGAGCCAGAGCTCGTGAAAACAAACTTCAAGTAAGTGTAATAGAGTATAGAAGGTGATCCCAGTGGTGAGGACCTGGCTCTGGATTAGGTCCTCACAATGGGTTCTACAGAATGCCAGGCCGGGGAACTGGGTGGAGGTGAGTATAGGTCCTCCTTTAATGTAAGGGCATAAAAAAGGGTTTAAACGACCATCATTCTGAGAGCACAAAATGTATTTACTTACCAACTTTAATTCTCCTGTACTGTTTTCAAATTTGTCTTTTCGTCTCTTTGCCAAACATAAAAACAAACAATAGAGCTTTCCTTAATGTGTACGCCAATAACAAATAACCAATAGGAAGGAACTATAAAAATAACAGTAGGAGGAAATGACAAATATCCCAAGAAAGCATATTACTTTTGACAATAAAACAATCAATAGTTACAGGATACAAATAGTTCATCATATCCACAGCAACTACATGATTTATCTGGCCTAGCTTGTCACCATGCAGGAAACAAAGAGTTAAATGTTCAGAATTCCATCTGTATCGTACTCACCAACTTTCATACCTCCCATAACAGTTTTAGGATTTGTATTTTCCTTTTTGCATAAAGAAGAAAAACAAAAAACAACAGTGTTTTCTTAGTTTCACCCCAATGACTAATAGACCCCCAAATAGTTAAAGGATACAAAATAGCCAATTCATATCCGCACCAGCCTAACGGTTTAGAGGCAGACAGAAAAAAAGCCAACATGTTTTGCATGGCCTATGTCAGCACAATATCAAAACCCTAAGTGGCTGAAAAATTGTTAAACTGTTGAATGTTCTGGAACAGAGAGCAAATATTGCAAGATGTGTTGTACTTGTCAACTTTTATATCTCCTGTTACAGTTTTCAGATTTGTATTTCCCTTCTCTTTACCTAAACATAAAATCAAACAACAGAGTTTTTCTTCATTTGCTCCCCAATAACAAAAAAACATGCCTATGAACCATAACTGGATAGCAACATCCAATTTATCAATGTTGATTAAATATTAATGTCTGATATTCAATCAACATTTTACAATGGGACATTGCTATCTGGGTACATTGTTTGACAAAAATAATCAAAATTGTGATAGGACAACACAGGTTACTCCTACATGTAATGTACCACCAACTTTCATGTTTCCTTTACTGGTTTAGGATTTGTATTTTCCTTTTCTTTGTCTAAAAAAAAACAACAGTGTTTTTCTTAATTTGTACCCCAAAAGTAAAAATCGAGTGGGTGCAACTGAGAGATAAAGGAAAGTTACAGTTTTACATATGAAGAACATTTATGATGACACAACAAGGAAGAGCAGTTACTAGTTAAAAGTAATAATAATTAAAGAAATATTAATTAAAATTGAGAACATTTTAAAATTCATTACAGACAAATATTTATGTACTGCACTGAATACACATCAATAACACACTGAGTCCTTAGTTATATCAATAAAAAATTCTCTGTAGTATTATAGGATATTTCGTTGTATTCAATTAGATCAAACTGGACTTGAAGTTTAGTCTTGAAGACGTTTCGCTAGTCATCCGACTGGATCTCTCCATTCAGAATGACTTGTACAAGAATCTGTGGTAATTATGTACCCTGGAAAATCCCAATTACGCATATCACAGCCAGGTGTTAAGGGTTGTGGATAGTGGCTAAGAGGTGTTAAGGAACGCCCAGGGTAAGGTGTCAAAACAGCATTGTACATGGCAGACAGATGGTTTGTCGAAGGAGGCCATTATGTGAAAATAAAGAAACCAAGCCTAAATAGAGGTGGGGGGGTTCGACACCAAATGTCTGCATGTACAATGCTGTTTTAAACACCTTACTCTGGGCGTTGCCTATAAACCTCTAGCCACTATCTAATCACACCCTTAACACTTGGCTTGTGATATGCTAATTGGGATTTTCAGGGTACATAATTGCCACAGATTCTTGTACAAGCGCATTGAATTGAGAAAGCCGCGTCGGATCTAGCGAAACGTCTTCAAGAACTAAACTTCAAGTCCAGTTGATCTAATTGAAAAACCAGATATACCATGGCCTGGATGAATGAGAACTTCACAAGTTTATAGGCTATTACTTTTTTTCCATGAAAATGTCTATTTTAATGTCTTGTCAAGTGATGGAGAATTTGAGTTACCTTCTTTCCCTATGAGTGGAGAGAATGATCTCTAAAAATAATACAAAGGAAAATAATTTAAGATGTTTGCCATCGTATTAACTATATTTAAATATTATTTACACACTTTATGGTATTTTAATTAATTTCCTTCTCCTATATCTTGTCTCTGAAATACTTTGTATCCGCTTCTAAAAACTATATATTGTATTTAAGATGAGAAATGAAATTGGATTACTGATAGGATTGGAGCTATAACTAAAGAAAAACAAAAACAAAAGGAATAAAACCTGACAAACTTTTAAACAAAGAAAAAATATAATAATAATCTTTTTTTAAATAAAAGAGAAAACTGGTATTACATACAATAACCTCAACTACCTTCTTACACACAGTTTTATCCTCTAATCTAACAAATATAAAGGTATCTCCATCTATCCTATTGTATAAAATAGCCGTGTTTCTAAATCTGTAAGCATTGTGCAAATTGATTTAATTCAGTTAGCGCGACTTAAAATCCTTCTTTGCGGCTCATCTGTGTGGTTTTGCAAAAGCACCACTGGTGCTCCAGTTAATATTGCATTGTGATAACATTTAGTGCAAGATTGTAATGCCAGTTGATAGCTTGCACACCCGATGTTAAATTAGGGTGGGGAAATTTACTGCGATCAATTGCGGGTAATGTTATCTATTTACTGGTTTACTGTAGTTAAATAGCATCTAATTGGGTCTGCAAATTAAAAAGCACTGGTAAATGTTTCCATACTTTTATTGTGTCAGCCTCGAGCATGTTGTATTTTAGTGTTTTTAACATTAGATTACCTTGTTTTTCAATGACTGGAAAATTTTGTCTAAAAAATGACACAATGAGAGAGAGATTAAATGTGAAGCTAAATATCCTCACAAAGCAAAGTAAAAACCATTGTAATGTGTTAATCCTTTAAATATTAATTCCTATAAATCCCTTTAACCATTACGATCATGTGGTATCTAGTGCCGGATAATAATACTCAAAAAAGCCCCCAAAATAAATTTGATGGTGAACTATATAATAGCTGGATTTTTATTTGTTACCCTTTTTGCCTTAAAGGGCATCTCCACCCTGCAGGAATTGTATGATATAATATAAGGCACCCCTGCCCCCCCCCAACCACCAGCTTCTTTATAACAATCTGACATGGCGTGGTTGAGGTGGGCAGGGATGCCCTACATTACAGAAGATTGGTTTAATTGCTGTGATTTGGTAGCCAGAGAGGGATAAGGAAGGGTTGGGTTTGGGGCAAGGGCTCTCCTGTGCATGTCACACTAACTCCGGAAGGTAGATTAGTGGGAAAACCCTTTCATACAGGAAGATAGCTCCTACTCTTCAGTTTCCTGGACTGGCACAGCAGGAGAACCATAGGAGCGGAGATGTAAGGTAGGGATTTTTTTAAACTACACAGTGGGGCCAGTAGTGGGTTTAAATTTTAGTTGGGGGTGGTGGACATGCCCTTTAAATAACGAGTCTTATGTGGGTTACATGGACATTCTAAAAAACTCTTTATACAATGAAGCCTCTTGGTGTATCTTTGGTGTTAGATACTTGTTCAAAATTAAATTAAATTTGGTTTCTTTTGTAAATCTTTGAGAACAAGACTATGTTATTCGTAGACCCAAATAGTTTACTTTATAACTAACAACTAAACATCGTAGTTTACAGGATACAAAATAGCCAATTCATATCCGCACCAGCCCCTAACGGTTTAGAGGCAGACATGAAAAAAGGCCAACATGTTTTGCATGGCCTATGTCAGCACAATATCCAAATCCAGTGTTGTACTTGGGGTGTTTGGCTATTGTTCAGGTTTACTCTAGATTTACTCCTACATGTATCGTACTCACCAACTTTCGTATCTCCTTTTACTGGTTTAGGATTTGACTTTTCCTTTCTTTGCCTAAAAAAAAAACAGTGTTTTTTTCAATGTGTACCCCAAAGCCAAAAATAATTACTCTTATCCATTATTGTTTGCCAGAAAATATAAACTAAAATACTATAAGGTTTTAAGCCTAATCGAAGCAATCACCTGAGCTACAGGCACTTAACCACAACTATGATTAAGCACACATACATGACATACAGCAGGTGTGTAGGAATAACCTTTGTTTATACTTGGCTCAGAATGGAGTCTTTCTGAAGTGCACGGGCCTATTCTTCTTATTTTAGCATCACTAATTGGCAATCTCATTGTATTTTACCTCTATGTCAGAAAATACCAGCCACAGTACAACACCAAATGCCTTATTGCCAGTGTTCATGTGTTTTACAAGCAGCAAAACACAAAAGTGATTAAAATTATGGGTTCAATAAAAGGCTATTGTTTGGTAATACTGATACATAAATATGCCCTAGACTTTTTTCTAAACAGGCAGCATGTTGGCTCAGTGGTTAACTGATTCCTTGCAGCGCTGAAGTCTGAGTTTGATTTTACCTTGGACACATCTACAAGGAGTTGGAGCAAGGAGTAAAGGAGTTTGTATGTCCCCTGTGCTCGCGTGGGTTTCCTCTGGCTTCCCCGCAATCATAAAGACATACTGATAGAATGGGCTAAGATTGTAAGCTTTTCAGGGCAGGGTCTGATGTGAATGTATCCATGTCTTTGGAAAGTGCTACGGAAGATGTTGGCGCTAAATAAATCCACAATAAAATAATACAAAGTTAATTTGGGATAGATCCATCTCAAGGTAATAGCAGTTTGTAATATTGTATGGGAAAACTATTAACAAAATGTTTACTTCTTTTATTGTGTAAACTGTAGTAATGCCACACCATAGTCCGCAGCTTAAGTGGCAAGAACATGTGTTTCTCATGGGTAGGACTGGCCACTTCCTCCATTACTTACCAAATGTTAAAAGTTCCTGAGAAGTTTCATGATGTGAGTTCTCCTTCCCTGAGCCTAAATAAAAGAATAACACCATCTTCATATAAACCCCCAAAACATGGTCTATTAAGGGTCAATTTACTCATTCAAACACAACTTTATCCTACCCGGGAACCAAAATTATAGATTTATAAAATGGTAGTACATCTCGATCCTGCTGGTCAACTAATCATTAGTTTGTTATCTTGCATGTTTTATCTCTTAGTAAGCATGGCATAGATTACTGTGGGGGGGGTAGGTTGTCACAGATGAAAGATGTGTGAGGTTGGTGTTGGTTGCTTAAAGGGACACTATACTGAAAAATTACTTTGCCTCATCTTAATCTATCATTGAATACATGTAAGTAGCACTTTTTATTTGCATGTGTTGCTGCATGCCTTCAATCCAGCACACATTGGTTTGGTTAGGAGCAGTATCCCCCCTCTTTAACCACTCCCACTTCCATCTGACCTGACTTTTTCCCACAAACCAACTGTCAAGCCTGCACACAGCATACAGCATTTCAACTGTCAAAACTCTGTGACCCTCCCAGCTACAGTAAAACTACTCACAGAAGAATATTTTTAAGAGCAAGGAACTTGATTGAAATGTAGGACGTTTTAGATTGGATATCTAAAGAAATAGGGGGCAGATCAACAAAAAAAATTGTACAGTGGTGGTGGGAAGAATAATAGTTTCCAGTTAGGGTCAATTTAAAAAACCGATTTTTCGGTATAGATGCCTTTTAACTTTTCTTCTGTGGGGGGGTGTTTTCCATGTCTTTATTTAAAATCCATTTGTAAAACTTTTTTATTAATACTGTAGTTTGGTATTGACAGAGTTAATCTCCCGACCTTCAGGTAAGGAAGAGGGTGCTGTGTTATGTTTAATTTATAGCAGGAGTGACAGGTCTCCTCCTCTGAACAGAAAATCCACAAGCTATCATTATATCACTTGGTGTAAAGCTCAGATTTCGAAACAGGAAAAGTTGTTGTGATTGTGGGAATTTCTTCTGTTCAATGTCACTTTATTGAAAAATTTGATATCTTAAGTAAAGTATACTAAAAAGATGGTGGCTGTAGGATAAGGTGATACCTTTTTATTATGGACTAACAGCTCATTTTTACAACACAAACTTTCGAGAGATACACTCCTCACTCTTCCTCAGGTCAAGCCGTACAGTAAAGTACATCTTTAAACTAACTGTTATGAATTGAGAAGTTCTTACACCAATGGAAAGAACACACGTTTATTATTTAGATGGTATGAAAGGGAATGCAAATAACATAGGACAACGCTTCTTTATGAGTGTGATGAACTATGGTCTTGAGTTTGGACTGGACTGTGTTTTTTTTAGATATGGATTAAGCACCAGAAGTACGCTAAAGCAGCCTTTAAGATTCAGTGAATAGCATCACTCAGTGTTATATTTAAATTGTGAGTTGGGATCTTATAAGTGGCTTTCGTCTTTGTGTATAGGAATTAATTTGGGATTCAGACATCTAGTTCTTGATATGTTAATTTCTAAAAATAAAGAATGTGCATGTTACTGGTTATAATTAAGATGGAGTTGATGCAGGGATATTTCTGATTGTGACTTGGAGTCAGGAAGGAATCTTCCCCTCCATACTGTTATTTTTTATGCCTTCCTCTAGAAATATGGGTAGGTTGGACAGGAGTATGTATGCTTTATTCAACCAAATACTATGTTACTATGTAACTATTAGACAGACATTATTGGTAGGGTATAAAGGTTGGACTAGATGGACGTATGTCTTTATACAACCTCCAATACTTTGTTACTATGTAACTGTTATACAGACATTATGGGTAGGGTATAAAGGTTGGACTAGATGGACGTATGTCTTTATACAACCTCCAATACTATGTTTATGTAAACTGTTATACAGGCATTAGGGTAGGGTATAAGGTTGGACTAGAGGGTGCATGTCTTTATACAACCTCCAATACTATGTTACTATGTAACAGTTAGACAGACATTATGGGTAGGGTATAAAGGTTGGACTAGATGGACGTGTGTCTTTTACAACCTCCAATACTATGTTGCTATGTAACTGTTAGACAGACATTATGGGTAGGGTATAAAGGTTGGACTAGATGGAGTATGCCTTATACAACCTCCAATACTATGTACTATGTAACTGTATACAAGACATTATGGGTAGGGTATAAAGGTTGGACTAGATGGACGTATGTCTTTTATTCAACCTCCAATGCTATGTTACTATGTAACTGTTAGACAGAATTATGGGTAGGTGTAGAAAGGTTGGACTAGAGTGGAAGTATGTCTTTATACAACCTCCAATGCTAGTTACTATGTAACTGTTATACAGACATTATGGGTAGGGTATAAAGGTTGGACTAGATGTAAGTATGTCTTTACACAACCTCCAATACTATGTTACATGTAACTGTTTAGACCGCATTATGGGTAGGGTATAAAGGTTGGACTAGATGGATGTATGACTTTATACATCCCAATACTATGTTACATATAACTGTTATATAGATATTATGGGTAGGGTATAAAGGTTGGACTAGATGTAGTATGTCTTTATACAACCTCCAATACTATGTTACATGTAACTGTAGACCAGCATTATGGGTAGGGTATCAAGTATTGGACTAAATGGACGTATGAATAACATCTCCAATGCTATGCTACTATGTAACTGTATACAGACATAAGGGTGGGTATAAAGGTGGTATAGATGATGTATTTTTTAATTAACCTCAATACTATGTTACTATGTAACTGTTATACAGACATTATGGGTAGGGTATAAAGGTTGGACTAGATGAATGTATTTCTTTATTTAACCTCCATACTATGTTACTATGTAATGTTAGACAGACATTATGGGTAGGGTATAAAGGTTGGACTAGATGGGCGTATGTTTATAACAAACTCCAATACTATGTTACTATGTAACTGTTATACAGACATTATGGGTAGGGTTTAAAGGTTGGACTAGATGGACGTATGTTTTTATACAACCTCCAATACTATGTACTATGTAACTGTTATACAGAACATTATGGGTAGGTATAAAGGTTGGACTAGTATGACAGGTATGTCTTTATACAACCTCCAATACTATGTTACTATGTAACTGTTATACAAACATTATGGGTAGGGTTTAAAGGTTGGACTAGATGGACGTATGTCTTTATACAACCTCCAATACTATGTTACTATGTAACTGTTATACAAACATTATGGGTAGGGTTTAAAGGTTG
>JAACNH010005563.1:0-19857 GCA_019447015.1 Hymenochirus boettgeri
GGGAACCAGTAACCGCTATGCAGAGGACACATTGGGTGTGTGGGTTACATGGCGACATTGCAGCACAGAGACGATTAATGTAATGTAGAACTGTATTGGTCTCCTTCCTCACATTCTGATGGTTTGTAACTGGGTTTTCTATATATGAAGGTGAATTACTGACCCTTCTCCTGGGAGATGAAGTTATGTTAGAATGGTTCTTCCCATTGTAGACGTCACTGAATGTATTTTAGCTCTATGTTATGAATGGTTCATTCCCATGTATGACGTCTCTGAATTGTATGTGATCTCAATGTTATAATGTTCATTCCCATTGTAGGACGTCTCTGAATGTATTTTATCGCTAATGTTATGAATGGTTCATTCCATTGTATGATCGTCTCTGAAGGTATTTTATGGCTAATGTATGAATGGTTATCTCACATTGTAGGACGTCTCTGAATGTATTTTATGGCTAATGTTATGAATGGTTCCTTCACATTGTATGACGTCTCTGATGTATTTTTCTCTAAAGATATGAATGGTTATTCCATGTCTGTGCATGACTTTACTCTGATGTAGTTTATTGTCTAATGTTATGAATGGTTCCTATCACATTGTATGACAGTCTCTGAATGTATTTATCTCTAATGTTATGAATGGTTTCAGTCCCATGTATGGGACGTATCTGAATGTATTTTATCTCTGTATGAATGGTCATTTCCCAGAGGTAGGACGCTCTAGTGAATGTATTTATATCTATGTTATGAATGGTTCATTCCCATTGTATGACGTCTTTGAATGTATTTTATCGTCTAATGTTAGAATGGTTCATTAACATTGTATGACGTCTCTGAATGTATTTATTAGCTAATGTTATGAATGGTTCATTCCATTGTATGACGTCCACTGAAGTATATTTATTGCTAATGATTATGAAGGTCAGTCACATTGATGACGTCTCTGAATGTATTTTTATCTGGAACTAACCGTGAGTTCTCTGAATGTAATGTTTATCTCTAATGTTGAGGGTTCATTCCCCTTAGACGTCTCTGATGTATTTATTATCTCAATGTTAATGAATGGTTCATTCCCATTGTATGACGTCTCTGAATGTATTTTAGCTATGTTTGAATGTTCATTCCCATTGTATGAACGTGTCTATGTAATTTTATCTATGTAGGAATGGTTCATTTCCATTGTATAGGACGTAGCTCTGAATGTATTTATCCTAATGTTATGAATGGCTCCATGTATGACGTCTCGAATGTAGTATTCTATGTTATATGTATCCATGTTGCTACTGAATGATATTTTATCATCATGTTATGAATGGGTTCATTCCCATGAGGACGACTCTGAATGTATTTATCGCTATGTTATGAATGGTTTCATTACCCATTGTATGACAGTACCTGAAGATTTTATCGCTAATGTTATGAATGGTTCATTCCAATGTATGAGCTCTCTGAATGTATTTATGGCTAATGTTATGAAAATGGTTTCATTCCCATTGTATGACGTCCTGAAGTATTTTATGCTAATGTTCTGAATGGTTTATTCCCTTGTTGAGACTGGCTCGAAGTATTTATCTCTAATGTTAGAGAGGTTCATTCCCATGTTAGGAACGTATTGAATGTATTTCTATCGCTAATGTTAGAATGGTTTTCATTCCCATTGTATGACGTCTCTCGAATGTATTTTATGGCTAATGGTTATGATGGTTCATTACACATTGTATGACGTGCTCTGAATGTATTTTATGGCTAATGTTATGAATGGTTCATTCCCATTGTATGACGTCAATGAATGTATTTTATTCTAATGTTATGAATGGTTCATTCCCATGGGAGACGTCCTGAATGTATTTATCTTAATGTTAGAATGGTCATTCCATTGTATGAGTCTCTGAATGTATTTGTTATGGCTAATGGTATGAATGGTCATTCCATTGATGACGTCTCTGAATTATTGTATGCTAATGTTATGAATGGTCATTCCCATTGTATGACGTCTCTGAATGTATTTTATGGCTAAGGTTATGAATGGTTCATTCCATGGTATGACGTCTCTGAATGTATTTATGGCTAATGTATGAATGGTTCATTCACTTGTATGACGTCTCTGAATGTATTTTATGGCTTCTGTTATGATGGTGCATTCACATTGTATGACGCTCTGAATG
Source organism: Hymenochirus boettgeri (assembly GCA_019447015.1). Classification (NCBI taxonomy): domain Eukaryota; kingdom Metazoa; phylum Chordata; class Amphibia; order Anura; family Pipidae; genus Hymenochirus; species Hymenochirus boettgeri. The sequence continues at coordinate 2,165 of JAACNH010005563.1, forward strand.
TATTTTATCTCTAATGTATGAATGGGTTCATTCACATTGTATGAGTCTCTGAAGTATTTATCTCCATAAAATCATTCAGAGAGTCATTACATGTGAATGAACCATTCATAAACATTAGCCATAAAATACATCAGAGACGTCATACAATGGAATGAACCATTCATACATTAGCGATAAAATACATTCGAGAGACGTCTACAATGGGAATGAACATTCATAACAATAGCGATAAAATACATTCAGAGACGTCCTACAATGGGAATGAACCATTCATAACATTAGAGTAAAATACATTCGTGACGTCTACAATGGAATGAAACATCATAACAACATTCATCACTCCCAGGAGAAGGGCAGTAATTCACCTTCATATATAGAAAACCCCAGTTACAAACCATCAGAATGTGAGGAAGGAGACCAATACAAGTTCTACATTACATAATGGTCTCTGGGCTGCAATGTCGCCATGTAACCCACCACCCAATGTGTCTCTTCAATAGCGGTTACTGGTTCCCATGTGAGTTCTACACATTTCTACAGGGAAACATTACAGTTCCCAGCATTCCATTGTATAGAATTTCCCTAATCAGTGTGGCACTTACTGGAGTCTTTCTCGGAGTCCCAAACTTATTCTTTTGCAGATAACCTGCCCATGGTAGAGGCCTGTCAGTTGCTTTAGACTCCGAGGTCACGGCCAGCTCACCGAATTTCACAGGATTAACACGACAAGTTTAGCACTAACCTACAAACCTTTCCATTCAGATAGACAGAGAACAACAAAGACCGTCCTCTGCTGATAATATTACCTGCGATCTGCCAGATAACCAGCTTCTTGTCCCTGGTTCAGACCGGTTTACCACCTGAGAAAAAGAAGCACATCATAGACATCCCAGCAACTAATCTATTCATACAAGGCAGATGTAGAACTGGATTTAAAGGGGATGTACAATGTAAAAACGCTTAAGCTTAGTGGATAGCCGTGGCTTTAATATAAAAAGTGTTCTTTTTTTTCTATTCCCCCCATAGCCAACTTTCCTCCTTTCAACCCACGACATTGTGGATATTTGCTGCAACTCCTGGGTCCCAAAATTGAATGCACGGGACATGACGTCAATGGTGTGCCACTGAGACGGTCACGTGTGATGTCATTCAAACTTTCGGGGCCCAGGAAGTTGCAGAAATATCCACAATCTTGTGGGGTGAAAAGGAGAAGTTAGGTATGGGAGGGGAATAGAAAAAACATTAGACACCTTTATATTAAAGCCACAGCTATCCAGTAAGTGTAAGTTGTTTTTACAGCGTACATATCCTTTAATATAGGAGGGTTCAATCTCTCTTATCCATTACAAAAAGGGACCCCAATACCTCAATAATTTTGAGGGGCGCGGGTAAAGACCCTTGGTTTGTTTCTGGACTTTTTTTCACAGTGTTTGTAAATCTGCTGTCGGACGAAGGGAACAGACAAGACATAGTCTGTGATTTCTGTAAAACAAAGGATGTGAAACAGGGTCACTCAATGAATTCTGGGAAATAACCCTTCTATTCAGCGTAGCTCTCAATAGAATCTCAGGTTGACTCTACTCTTTATTAGACCCTTCTCCTTCTTTAAGGAAATCTGTTTCTTGGCTATTCCTTTGCAAAGCCCACAGCGACCTCTTCCAGATACTCAATGTTCGTTCCTGTGGACTCTTGAGACCTGGTCCTGTTCTCAACATTTAGAGATCAGATATCAACAATTCTGTTACAAACCACTAGAGACAAATAATTATTAAAACAACAAAATGAATAAGGACTTATCCTTTAAATTCACGGATGAATGAATTTATAATCAAGCGCTCTCATCACCGACACTCACATTCCTATCACCACCGCCTAGTGGATTTTATGGATACTGCACATTGAATTTCTATGAACGTAAATTATTGTAACTATCGTTTCTTTACTTTTTCAATGTTTATCTTCTCGTCATATGTATCTCTCTTTAGAATTGTTTATCACTAATTTATTTACTGCAGTTCACACATGTCAGTAGGATTCTCTAAACAGATACCCTGTGCTAGTGGGATGATAGAGTAAATAGGAAGTGAAGTTAGGAACAATATAGAAAGACAAGGAGATAATAATCAGTATTGGACCGTTAAGTAAGGGATAAAATTGATTAAGCTGGGGTCACACGATGAGATATTTCGGTCCGATCGACCGAAGTTCAGTGTTCGGTCGATCGGACCGAAATATCGCATCCGAAAGTGCCCATGTCCGATCGACCGTTCGTCCGAATCGGACGATAAGGACGATCGGACAGGGTGGGAAACCTCGTCGATCGTGCGGTCTCTATGACCGCACGATCGGTCGCGTGACTATCGACCGGCTGCTTTTGCGCGACCGATAGTCCTTCCTCCTGGCCGACCGTTCGAAAGTTCGAACGGGGTCAAGAGAAATCGATAGGTGTACCCAGCTTTAGGGTGGTCTCTTCCCACAGAGGCCAGGGCTGGCTGATTACATTAGGGTAGATATGATCTGGCAGTTCCTGACTAACCAAGAGGATCCACCAGCTGGTCTACCAAGCCCATCTTCTTGGCTTTATCAGCCGGATGTTCCTTCAGTCAGCATCATGCAAACGCAGCAGGAATTCCAACCTGGAGACAGGGAAGGGATAAATATTAGCAGAAGCTTCAGCAGTAGGTGGGGAGATGGAAATACATTTCACTGCTGTATTATCTCCATGGAAAGGACAAGAAACAAATGAATGGATCTGGATTAATATTACAGAAATTAATATGTACTGGACGTAGGAAGATACAAGTTATGTGAAGGTATACTTATGAAGGACATATACAGGGCTCATGGTAAAAAGAAGAAAACAATGGTACAAAGAGATCGTGGGATTTTAATTTAAACAATGATCTCAGTTCGGTCACTGAACCACTTACCATCCGGGGGAGTCTCTGAGTCCCTCCTGCTCTGGCAGAAGCCCAAGTAAACCCTCTGGGGTCCCCAGTACAGTCTTTTTATCTTTGGTTGCCACCCGGTACTGGCAGGCAATGGCACCTGTAGGTAATGACATGGATATCGGTAAGAGATCCTAATACCATTATATATATGCCACAACATCTGGATTGATCAGGGGACTATAATCAGAATTAGTGCCCCTTGTGGACAAAAGATTAACAGCAGCTGGATTGATCAGGGACTATAATCAGATATTAGTGCCCCTTCAGGCAAAAAAGATAACAGCAGCTGGATTGATCAGGGTATAATCAAGATACTAGTGCCCTTGTGGACCAAACAGTAACTGCAGCTGGCTTGATCAGGGACTTAATCAGATACTAGTGCCCCTTGTGGACAAACAGATAAATATATATTATATATATATATATATATATAGATATATATATATATATATAATAATATATATAGACCTTCTGCCACAACATCTAGATTGATCAGGACTATAATCAGAATTAGTGCCCCTTGGACAAACAGATAACACGCGGATGATCAGGGACTATAATCAGATATAGTGCCCCCTGGACAAACATAAAAGCAGCTGGATTGATCAGGGACTATAATCAGATATTAGTGCCCCTTCTGGACAAACAGATAACAGCAGCTGGATTGATCAGGGACTATAATCAGATACTAGTGCCCCTTGTGGACAAACAGATAACAGCAGCTGGATTGATCAGGGACTATAATCAGATACTAGTGCCCCTTGTGGACAACAGATAAAAGGAGCTGGATTGATCCGGGACTATAATCAGATATAGTGCCCCTGTGGACAAACAGATAGCAGGAGTGATTGACAGGGCTACGGTGATCTATAATAAAGATACTAGTGCCCCTCGTGGACAAACGATAACAGCAGTAGCTGATTGATCAAGGGACTATAATCAAATATTAGTGCCCTCTGGACAAACAGATAACAGCAGCTGGATTGATCAGGGACATATAATCAGATATTAGTGCCCCTTGGGACAAACAGATAACAGCAGCTGGATTGATCAGGGGACTAAATGAAATACTGTGCCCCTTGTGGACAAACAGATAACAGGAGCTGGATTGATCAGGGACTATAATCAGATACTAGTGCCCCTCGTGGACAAACAGATAACAGGAGCTGGATTGATCAGGGACTATAATAAGATACTAGTGCCCCTCGTGGACAAACAGATAACAGCAGCTGGATTGATCAGGGACTATAATCAAATATTAGTGCCCCTTGTGGACAAACAGATAACAGCAGCTGGATTGATCAGGGACTATAATCAGATACTAGTGCCCCTTGTGGACAAACAGATAACAGCAGCTGGATTGATCAGGGACTATAATCAGATATTAGTGCCCCTCGTGGACAAACAGATAACAGGAGCTGAGTGATCAGGGATCTATAATCAGATATTAGGCCCCTCGTGGAAAACAGATAACAGCAGCGGATTGATCAGGGACTATAATCAGATATTAGTGCCCCTTCTGGACAAACCGATAACAGCAGCTGGATGTAAAAGACCCCACAGAAACTAAACCCCCAAAAAACAATTAATTACCAGGGGGTAGGAGAAACATCCTACCTCCTATATTTACTTACAAGCCTGCAATAAGCCCTATTCAAGAATGAACACTCAAAGTGCTGCTGAGAAGGAGGTAGGGGGGACTGGGAAAAGCCCCATCAGGAGCAGCCATCTTTGAAGAGGGCATCAAGTTTATTGTAAATTTCTCCCTGGAAAACGTTTATATTCCATTTTTTTTTTTAAACCGTGTAATGGGCAGTTAATGGCCCTTTGATGCAGAAATAGAATGTAACACTGACCTCCAGTCCACCTCCTAGGCAAGAACCATTGATGGCTGCAACAATAGGCTTGGGGGATTTCTCCAGCTGGCAAACATTTTCTGCCCTCCTGGACAAGGGTGGACCTCTGAGGTGTTTTACAGGCCCCGATCATGCTAAGAGCAGAAACAAAACTCACAATTCATGTTTCTACAATAGCCCATATGCAGATTCCACAGAAACCGTATAACCAATTGTTACATTGAAACAACAGATTGGCAAAACACTAATTCTGCAGTGGCACCATAAAGGATACTTTACTCGAAAAATTCAATTCAAAAATTGCACTTATAGTTACAGAAGAAAGATCCAACTTTTCGGATTTTAAATCTGGACTGTAGATCCTGAAAAAGTATCACTTGAAATCACAGCATTTTACAGGGAAAGACCTTTCACTCAGAGTAGAATTTATACTATATGTCCCATCCCGACCTCTTACTGGGATCTTTAGCTGCCTGCCAGCACACTTCTGCAACAATTAAGAGAATCAGCAGAGAAAAGAAGACAAGGGGAGGGAGGGGGAGGATGTGTAAGCGAGCAGTGTCCATGGTGAGGCTGTGCAGAAATTATAAGTGTCGCAGACACTAGAAGTAGGCAGTGAGTAAGGGATTGTGGGGGGGAATTGAGCACTTACTAAACATTAAAGGAGAAATAAACCCAATTTTTATTAACTCCAGAATCTAAAAACAACCCCCCAAAAACACCAAGAAGCTATAAAATCCCACTTCAGTAAATCGCATTAAAGTAAATGTAAGCCTGTTAGAAATGGATGAAATATTGTGTGTATGGGCAGTGTCAACCACACCACCTGACACTTAATCACATGCTTCCTCGCATTATCTATCCTTTAATAATTTAATGACCAAGCAAGCAAAGATAAATAGCGAGTACCGACATTTTACTTCTCTCAAATTGTAGTTTTAGATAATATAAAGTATTTGAGTATAGTGACCCTTTTTAAGCTGGATACTCAAACTTTTTCATCCCAACCAATCATTCGGCGCTAGTGAGCGGTTAGCCGGGCCGAATTACTCTTGGTCACAGCGGCCAATTGTTTCAGTCCATAGAAGGCCGAACGGTTAATACTGTTTTACAGACATGTCAGATCACCATTCGTCTCCGATCCGGGTGACCGATTCAGTCGCCATTGAAATCTCTTCAGATTTTTGGACCAACCGACCAATACACATAAATATGTTGTCAGCCAAAAATCCACTTGTGTGTGTATCCAGCCTAACTTATCTTTGTGGGGATTCTGCCCACAGGGACAGAGATAGGCACTTAGGAATTAAAAAAAAAAAAAGTTGACAGCTAAGAGGGGCGAGATTAGTCACATGGCTACAGGCTGAGTAAGCAGGAAATCATTTCTCACACGTTTTATCTAGAGATGTGTTCATTTAAAAGGTGTGATACAGGTGTTCATTATAAAAGGGATGATAAATGGCTTTTATTTAATCTAACTTGTCGGAGACCACAGTTGCCTTCTAAGGGGCCTATGTCATAAAAAGTGCAAAAGACTGCCTAAACTTTAATTTGGAGCAACAAATCAGATGTTATCTAATTTTTAGACCAGTAATAAAAATGAAAACATCCGATTGGCTGCTGCACATTTTCTACATATGACTAAACGTTCATAACCCTGCATAATCTGCAAGATTACACTTGCAGAAAAACTATTGATATCGGCCCCGGCAATGAACATCCTGGTTTGGAGGTAGTCAGGACGGCACTATGGACTGCATCATTGGCCCAGACTTCATTCTAATTTCACTAAATTCTGCTTGTACCTGCTGGAAAGAGTGTTCACCTGCAAGAACAATAGACAATGTTAGCTACGCTGGCCATACACTGTGTGTTTAAATTAAACGTTTGATTGGCAAATCTCATGTAAAAAGCTGGTAGTTTTATCTTCCATTAGTCCCCTGACCTGCGGGTACAGACAACTCCACCCCTGAGGTAAAGGGTAACTGAAGAGTATACAGTCTATAGAGGCTCATGACCTGAGTGGGTACAGACCCTCCCCCTGAGGTAAAGGGTAACTGAAGAGTATATGTCTATAGAGCTCACTGACCTGAGTGGGTACAGACACTCCACCCCTGAGGTAAAAGGGGGTAACTGAAGAGTATCTACAGTCTATAGAGGCCACTGACCGGAGTGGGTACAGACACCTCCACCCATGAGGTAAAGGGTAACTGAAGAGTATATAGTCTATAGAGTCCCACTGTCCTGAGTGGTACAGACAACCTCCACCCCTGAGGTAAAGGGTAAATGAAGAGTATATAGTCTATAGAGGCCTCACTGACCTGAGTGGGTACAGACACCTCCACCCCTGAGGTAAAGGGTAATGAAGAATATATAGAGTCCCACTGACACTGAGTGGGTATGGATGTTGTCACCCCCTGTTGTACAGGGTAACTAAAACATTGACCAATCTTGGTACAGATGTCTCCACACTTCTGGGATACAGGGTAACTGACTAATATAAAGACAACTGAGCCCCATGCCCTGTGTGGGTATGGATGTTGTCACCCCTGGGGTTACATGGTAACTGAATAATATACAGTCCATAAAGTCGGACTCCAGAATAATAATTGAATTTATGGTGTCCCTCTACATAAATCACAACGTTTGGTGGGACAGACCCTTTTTGGTTGTCATTACCTGAAAAGTAGTGATCGATGTAGTGGTCAGAATATAAGGAGTAAAAATAATTATTACAATGAATATAATTATCCATTGGATTGTAACTGGCAAACAGAATTACCTTGGAATCGGGGGGAGTTGAACCGTACAACAGCAACATCATCTTTTGATTTCATAGTTACATGGGTCCTTGCTAGAAACACAAGTACACAGACATGATATCAGTTCACAATCAGCCAAAACAAAGGCTCAAAACTAAGAATGGAAAGGCTCTACGTTATAACACGTTACTGATTGAATGATAAGTCAACCCAAGCCGTAAATTAATAGAACATCAGTCACTAAAGCATGCCACCACACAGGGAAATTTTCTATTGATTCAATAGCTTTTTAAATTTTTTTTCCATTATGATCGATGCTTGAAGATATCGAGTGGACAATCGAAAAAAGGTGGTTGGATAAGATGGATCATTTTCAGTCCAGCCCAGGGATCCTCAAACTATGGCTCTCCAGATGTTTGAAAACTCCATCATTCTTCATCTACAGAGGAAAGCCTAGGAATGCTTGGAGTTGTTAGTTTTGAAAACATCTGGGGAGCCGTAGTTTGAAGATCCCTGGTCTAGCCTAGGGGAAGATTAATGGTGCAAGATGGGGCAATTTGATTGGTTCGAAATTTGACCTGGATTTGTCCAACCGGTCTATGGCTTAAGGCTGTTTCATACACTGACTGTACCTGTTGATTCTTATTGCCAATAAACACAGACAATAATAGTGACTTAACATATGTAGTTCAGACCAAAAGAAAAACCCAAAAGGTCTTTGAACACAGGAAAACATGTTATGTCAGTGTACAAGGACTGACCACCAGCCATACACAGGGTGACTATGGCATGGGTATGTATATATTTACCCATCTCTACATCTTAATCTATTGCTTTACCGCGTATAGTAACAGTTGCAGTAAGTTCCCAAGGCAAACAAAATATAAGAACATCGTAGAAAGGGAAAACACATTTAACTAGTGTAAACAATACAATGTAGATCTCTAATCATATACAGTGAAGATTACAAGAAGTAAACAATGTACTTCTTTCTGTAAAATGAAGGATATTAAAGTCACCAAAATTCCATGACCATATAAAGAAAAGGGCAGGTCAAAAATCTCCCAGGTGACTTCTAACCTTATATTTTATAATAGAAATACATTATTTATGTATAATGTATTGAGACAAAGCTAACCATTATTACAGATTAAAAACTAATCATAATGTAGACACAAATAACCAGGGATTAGCCACTCATGACACAGTAAGCACCATTTATAAAGATATAATACACAAAAGGCTCAAATTATTATGGGAGTGAAATATTTTCTTATAATAATCACTAGCTATATTGTGATTAAAGTGATTATTACAGGAGAAGTGTCTGCTGAAGCTTCCATACTCTTCTCGCCGTCCACCGTTCAAACCCATAACGTTTTTTTAATAAGGTAAAATGGCGTTTTGTAAAGGGGGATTGGAATCAAAAAGTAAATCATGGTCGTATCTTCCATTTAGTTAAAATGACAGTATGGTAGCTGACACAGCCATAAGGAAAAAAAAAAAATAAACCTTATGTATTATAAGCATATTAAATCCACTCGGAGTTCATGACCTATATAAAAAGCAACTGGGAACTCTTCGATGACGTAATATCCATATTATAGACTGTAAAGGGTGCATTATCCTATTTATATTTACAGGTTATCCATGCTTTTGGATTATAATCTGATCACACAGACTTCAGTGAAATGCAAACTGAGATTGCTAGGGGGCAGCAAGAGCAGGACAATACCTGTTAATTTCCCTTGATAAATAAATAAACGGTGTTCATTCACTTACTGAGCAGCGCAGACGACATGGAGAATGCTGAAAGATAACCTAAAAGAGAAGGAGAAGGTAGCAATAAATTATACAGTTCTCCATTTAACTTCTACACAGACCCTTACAGCGGCACCTCCATGTATTACTTTACAGTGCGATAATCATGGAACAGTAATGGGATTAATTGGCACCAGGACAATTAAAGATTAGACATATCGTACTGGGTGTTTTTCTTTCATGCACCAAGGGTTATGTTCATTCCCGGCTTCTCGAGGGTCTAAAGGTTCTAGGACAGAAAATCCCAAAATATGTCTAGCAGCAGAAACGACGTGTGTAGTATAATATCATGCTGTTACATCCTATATTAACACTCATACCAAGCAATATACCTTTAACAATACAGAAACACAAGGAATAAATATGAAAAACAGTATAATGTAAATCTGATTGATGTGGTCTCTGTCCCAAAGAGCGTCACAATCTAATAGGAACTCGAGCAAGTGACACTGGTTATTAGCCCCCTGCTATTATAGGACAAAGTACACCACCACTCAATGTCAATTAAAAATGGATTGCTTGGACATATAGTGCCCTGGTCTATATAGAGTATAGTTTGTGTTACCCGACTGGGGACAAGTAGTATAATCTATTCTGTTCATTAACAGGAAAAAGACGTCCTAAAGAATTCCGTAACAAACTCGTACAATTTATAACCATAAACTTGACATTCAGATCTTATTTAGTGCAGGATCCTTTGCTTCTTATTAACTGATCAATAAAGTTTAGAAAGGGGTGGGGCCGTGTGAATTGGCACTGTAGATGGCAGACACCTGCACATGCTTCAAGTGATGGACACCAAATGTAGATCTCAAGTCAAAGACAAATTGTCCACCAAGGACACACAGGATAATCAGCCTGGTGGAGGATTGTTTGTTCTTTGCAGGATTCCTTTAATTACCACCTAGCTATAACATTAAACATGGGTCTTAAAGGATATAATTCTAGGAAAACTATCCCAGAAGGAATGAGAATGAATTTAGTAAGATTCTGCACATCCACTGCTACATGAATGAATGAAAATGACCAGGTAAATTAAAAATTACAATACACTTACAAGTTCCCCAGGACTAATCTAAGGAGTGTAAGTGAAGTACTGAGAAATCCTGCCTACTTACTCCCCTGTACTAGGACTGACCCCCCCCTAACTTACCCCCCTGTACTAGACCGACTCTACCTCCATACTTACCCCCTGTACTAGACCACCCTCTCTACTTACCCCCTGTCAGACGACCCTCCTCCTACTTACCCCTGTACTAGACCGAACCACCTCCCTACTTACCCCCTGACTAGACCGACCTCCTCCTACTTACCCCCTGTACTAGACGACCCTCCTCCCTACTACCCCCCTGTACTAGGACCGACCCTCCTCCCTAATTACCCCCTGTACTACACGACCCACTCCCTACTCACCCCCCTTGTTACTAGACCGACCCACCTCCCTATTTACACCCTGTACTAGACCGACCCTCCTCCCTACTTACACCCCTGTACTAGACGACCTCCTCCTACTTACCCCCAGATCATAGACCGACCCTCCTCCCTACTTACCCCCCTGTAACTAGACCGACCCTCCTTCCTACTACCACCCTATACTAGACAAGATGTGGGAGTCATATGATGTGAATAACCAGTAGACAGGCACATTGGTGGGGAAGAGGGGGATGTAGAGGACGATGGCGAGGGGGATGCTGAATGTTGCTGAAGGGGATGCTGGAATGTTACTAAGGGGGATGCTGGAATGTTACTAGGGGATGCTGGAATGTTACTAAGGGGGATGCTGGAATGTTACTAAGGGGGATGCTGGAATGTTACTAAGGGGGATGATGGGACATTGCTGAGGGGGGGGGGATGATGAGATATTAGTGCTGGTATCAGCAATGACATAGTGAACAGTGCAATTAAGGGGAACATACCTAGAAGCTGAATATTGGCATTATACTATGATTTAATGTGTCTTATTTAAGGTATTTTTTGAGGTGTGGAATAAGTTTGAATGATCTGTCCAACATGGACTACAAATCCCACAATTCCCAGTAACACTGTAAGGACATGAGCCTGTGACCAGTCAATACTCCCATAGACATTCTACGGTCAGTCCCATATGACCACTACCCGTCTGTTCCCGATCTACTAGAGCCCCGACCAACACGCACAGCCGCCATCTTGTCCCGTGTGTCTGACAAGTCCGACCTCATAAAATACATTCAGAGACGTCATACAATGTGAATGAACCATTCATAACATTAGCCATAAAATACATTCAAGAGACGTCATACAATGGGAATGAACCATTCATAACATTAGCGATAAAATACATTCAGAGACGTCCTACAATGGGAATGAACCATTCATAACATTAGCGATAAAATACATTCAGAGACGTCCTACAATGGGAATGAACCATTCATAACATTAGAGATAAAATACATTCATCTGTGCCATGTGCATAACTAACGGTCGGAATATACGGTACTGGCCAATGTGCTAGTCTGTCGATATATACGGTACATGGCAATGTGCTACTCTGTCGGATAATACGGTTACATGGCCAATGTGCTACATCTGTCGGATATATACGGATACATGGCCAATGTGCTACTCTGTCGGATATATACGGTTACATGCCCAATGTGCTACGTCTGTCGGATATATACGGTTACATGGCCAATGTGCTACTCTGTCGGATATATACGGTTACATGGCCAATGTGCTACTCTGTCGGATATATACGGTTACATGGCCAATGTGCTACTCTGTCGGATATATCGGTTACATGCCAATGTGCTACTCTGTCGATATATACGGTTACATGGCCAATGTGCTACTCTGTCGGTATAGTACTGTTTACATGGCCAATGTGCTACTCTTGTCGATATATACGGTTACATGGCCAATGTGCTACTCTGTCGGATATATACGGTTACATGGCCAATGTGCTAGTCTGTCGGATATATACGGTTACATGGCCAATGTGCTACTCTGTAGGATATATACGGTTACATGGCCAATGTGCTACTTGTCGGATATAATACGGTTACATGGCAATGTGCTACCTGTCGGATATATACGGTTTACATGGCCAATGTCTACTCTTATCGGATATTATCGGTTACATGGCCAATGTGCTACTCTGTCGGATATATACGGTTACATGGCCATGTGCTACCTCTGTCGGATATATACGGTTACATGGCCAATGTGCTATCTGTCGTATTACGGTTACATGGCCAATGTGCTACTCTGTCGGATATATACGGTTACATGGCAATGTGCTACTCTGTCGGATATACGGTTACATGGCCAATGTGCTACTCTGTCGGATAATACGGTTACATGGCCCATGTGCTACTCTGTCGGATATATACGGTGACATGGCCAATGTGCTACTCTGTGGATATATACGGTTACTGGCCAGTGTGCTACTCTGTCGGATATATACGGTTACATGGCCAGTTTGCTACTCTGTATCGGATATATACGTTACATGGCCAGTGTGCTACTCTGTGGATATATACGGTTACATGGCCAATGTGCTACTCTGTAGGTATATACGGTTACATGGCCATGTGCTACTCTTTAGGATATATACGGTTCCATGGCCAATGTGCTCTCTGTATGAATATACGGTTTTACATGCTGATTGAGCATATTACAAGGTATTCATTGCCACAGATTCGTGTACAAGTCATTCTGATTGAGAAATGCTCCTGTTCCTAACAATGATAATTAATTTGCTTTTTATACAAAAAAGATAAGTAGCAGTTTATTCCTTAGCTAGCATGGATGTAAGAAAAAGAAAATTAACATTTTCATAAAACTAAGTCTGGGGAATCGAACCTGCAACCTTATGTACTCTATCTTGCTCAAACAAGTTTCTACCATTATCCTATCAAAACTTTACCTTTGTACAAACTGAAACAAAAAATATATATATTTAGTATTCTTTCCTATTATAAGAGGATCTCACGTGAAGTTCATTTTAAATGATTAAAACCCCACACATACATTATACATTTAAAGGACTTGTTATTATTTCTTATTTGCATAGGAGGAAGGGGAGCTTTAATGCCTTATCCGTAAATACTTGAGTATAAGAAGGTATAAAATCTCTACTTACTCGGGTCACTCACCTGTGTAATCCAGTTATCCACAGCCGTTCACTTTTGCATTCACTCTTCTGACCGCTAACTCACTACTCGTCGGCGGGTCTCACTTCCCAGCGCCGATGTAGTGATGTCAGGCGCCAGAAGAGTGATGAGGAAGTAAGCGGCAGCGGAGATGGATTGCTGGATTCACAAATCCTCTCTCCACTGAACTGGGGGGAGTGCTTGCCACTGTAGATGTTGGGAAACTCCTCAGCACTAAAGCATACTGGGAATTGTAGTTTCCAAACATCTGGGTGGCAGAATTGGGGTGACTGTGGGGTTAACTCTCCATTTAAAGGGCAACTAATGCTTAAACAAACAATCAGGAGAATGGTAGATATTGTTAAAGATTGCCTTTGATGCTGTAATGTTTTGAGGCTTTAGTTGCTCTTTAAATGGACAGCAGAATTCCCTACAGTAGTCTCATACAGTAATAGCCAAATCCAGAATGTCTGCTACTGTATGGGAATTCTGCTGTCCATCTAAAGGGCAACTAAAGCATCAAAACATTACAGTATCAGAAGGCAGTAGTGGTCATAATATCTACCCTCGACTTATACTCGAGGGCTACCATGGAAATTTCCCAGAAGTCTCCATGCCTTCTTTGCTTTGAGTTAAGTGGAGCTCTAATGCCTAAATGCTCCCCATTTCATTACTTGGCGACGTCTATTAAAACAAATGGACACACTGCTTCCACCTCCTGCAAGACTTTATGTTTATGCGGATATCTTCAAACAGGCCTCAACACCTAATCGGCCGTCTCGAAGCCCTTATAGTCCAGCTGCCCGGTCAGATTGCTAATAATGCTGTCACGTTCAAAGGACGTCAGCTCCTCTTCTTCACCTTGTCATTCAGCCTACAGCAAACAGACATTATTTCTATTACATACATAATAGAATCCAGAAAATGCAGCGCGGTCTGTAGCAGTCAGCCTGGCTGTGCCATCATCGTCACAGCTAGGATTGGCTGCTGCCTCCATAAAGCTAAACCAGGGAGAAGATGGCGAATTCCTGATGAAAATCTCTCGGTCTTAGAATGCCAGTGAGGAGAGTGGTTAATGCGGTATTAAAGCCCAGGCACACTGACGAGGAGAGTTACCATATGGAAGATATTCAATACATTTCTTATCATTAAAAATGGGGCTAATTTTGCACCAACCAATCAGATTTTATTTAATATTTGAAAGCTAACATCTGATTGGCTGGGAAAATTATCCCCATTTTTAACAATAAGAAATTATCTTTTTAAAATCCCTGGCTTATTGTGGGGTGTCAAAATGTATTGGAAAGTTCACTTTTATCTGTTTTTGTAACTCACATAGGTACAGCATGTTTCATATTTCAAAACCAGGACTGTTGGACCCAAGTGTTTGATGTCATCCTGCCACTACAGCGAACTGCACGTGATGTCATTGCACACTTTCCTCTTTCAAGTAATTGCTGAAAGAAGTGGTACACGTGGTTTCACATCAGTGCACAATTAGTGCCTGTGACAGACGCACTCGGGGATTGGCTGTGCTTTCATGTCACTCACATTTTCAGTGTGGGACTAAACCATTGTGTGCAAATAAACACTCTGCATTTCTTTATAAATACAAAGTGTTCTAGTGCACCTTACCCATAGACGTATAGTACAGTGTAGAGAAACAATCAGTAACAATACTTACCCTTTAAAGACTTGTTGTTGTCCTCTTCCAATCCTTCCACGGTTGTGTCCTAAGTATGGTCTTTAAACCCTTATCAACGGAGACCTGT
Organism: Hymenochirus boettgeri; assembly: GCA_019447015.1. NCBI lineage: Eukaryota > Metazoa > Chordata > Amphibia > Anura > Pipidae > Hymenochirus > Hymenochirus boettgeri. The sequence continues at coordinate 17,457 of JAACNH010005563.1, forward strand.
TGCAATCCCAGCTCCCATAAGCCCAGCACCGATTACAGCCAACTTCCTGCCAATAAGATACGCATGTAATATACACACAGAGCCAACAGTATAATCTACTCATCCTCTCCAACCAGTCAGCAAACACCAATGGCAACCGTCATACAATGGGAATGAACCATTTCATAATATTAGAGAAATACATAGAGTTAAAAAGTCATGCAATCAGAATGAACCATTTCATATCTTTAGAGAAAATACATTCAGAGACGTCATACAATGTGAATGAACCATTCATAACATTAGAGATAAAATACATTCAGAGACGTCATACAATGTGAATGAACCATTCATAACATTAGAGATAAAATACATTCAGAGACGTCATACAATGTGAATGAACCATTCATAACATTAGCCATAAAATACATTCAGAGACGTCATACAATGTGAATGAACCATTCATAACATTAGCCATAAAATACATTCAGAGACGTCATACAATGTGAATGAACCATTCATACATTAGAGATAAATAATTCAAGACGTCTACAAAATGTGATGAACCATTCATACATTAGAGATAAAATACATTCAGAGACGTCATACATGTGAATGAACCAGTCATACCATTAGCCATAAATCCATTCAGAGACGTCATACAATGTGAGAACGCATTCATAACATTAGCCATAAATACATTCGAGAACGTCCTACAATGGGAATGAACCATTCATAACATTAGAGATAAAATACATTCAGTGACGTCATACAATGGGAATGAACCATTCATAACATTAGCCATAAAATACATTCAGAGACGTCATACAATGTGAATGAACCATTCATAACATTAGCCATAAAATACATTCAGAGACGTCATACAATGGGAATGACCATTCATAACATTAGCCGATAAAATACATTCAGAGACGTCCTACACATGGGAATGAACCATTCATACACATTAGAGATAAAATACTTCGTGACGTCATACAATGGGAATGAACCATTCATAACATTAGCCATAAAATACATTCAGAGACGTCATACAATGTGAATGAACCATTCATAACATTAGCCATAAAATACATTCAGAGACGTCATACAATGGGAATGAACCATTCATAACATTAGCGATAAAATACATTCAGAACTTCTACAATGGGAATGAACCATTCATAACATTAGAGATAAAATACATTCAGAGTCGTCATACAATGGGAATGAACCATTCATAACATTAGAGATAAAATACATTCAGTGACGTCATACAATGGGAATGAACCATTCATAACATTAGCAATAAAATACATTCAGAGACGTCATAACATGTGAATGAACCATTCATAACATTAGCGTAAAATACATTCAGAGACGTCATACAATGGGAAATGAACCATTCATAACATTAGCGATAAAATACATTCAGAACGTCACTCAAGGGGAATGAACCATTCATAACATTAGCGATAAAATACATTCAGAGACGTCATACAATGGGAATGACCATTCATACATTAGAGATAAAATACATTCAGAGACGTCCTAAATGGAATGAACCATTCATAACATTAAGATAAAATTCAGTAGACGTCCTACAATGGGAATGAACATTCATAACAGAGATAAAATACATTCAGAGACGTCGCATACAATGGAATGAACCATTCATAAAACATTAGAGATAAAATACTTCAGTGGACGTCATACAATGGAATAACCATTCAAACATTAGCAAATAAAATACATTCAGAGACGTCATACAATTGATAAACCATTCATAACATTAGCGATAAAAACATTCAAGAGACTCATACCAATGGGAATGAACCATTCATAACATTAGCGATAAAATACATTCAGAGACGTCCATACAATGGAATGAACCATTCATAAATTAGAGAATAAAATACATTCAGAGACGTCCTACAATGGGAATGAACCATTCATAACATTAGATATAAATACATTCAGAGACGGTCCTACAATGGGAATGACCATTCATACAGAGATAAAATACATTCAGATACGTCCATAACATGGGAATGAACCATTCATAACATTAGAGATAAATACATTCAGAGACGTCATACAATGTGAATGAACCATTCATAACATTAAGCAATAAAATACATTCAGAGACGTCATACAATGGAATAACCATTCATAACAGAGATAAAAATACATTCAGAGACGTCATACAATGTGATGAACCATTCATAACATTACGATAAAATACATTCAGTGACGTCCTACAAGGGAATGAACCATTCATAACATTAGAGATAATACATTCAGAGACATCATACATGTGAATGAACCATTCATAACATTAGAGATAAAATACATTCATGACGTCCTACAATGGGAATGAACCATTCATAACATTAGAGATAAAATTACATTCAGAGACGTCATA